>VYZT01056326.1:0-10844 GCA_013400735.1 Pomatostomus ruficeps | reverse complement strand
CAGCCGCCGCACCCCGGGCGTCCCGGGGCAGCGCGCTTGCCTGGCCCGCCGCGTGTTCGGGATGGAGGGGACCCATGGAGATCATCCGGTCCAACTCCCCTTGCCAAGCCAGGGTCACCTAGAGCAGGTTGCACAGGAACGAGTCCAGGTGGGTTTGGAAGGGCTCCAGAGAGGGAGACTCCACAACCACTCTGGACAGCCTGTTCCAGTGCTGTGCCACCCTCCATGGAAAGAAGTTCTTCCTCATGTTGAGGTGGAACTTGTGTTCAGGTGTGGCCATTGCTCCTCGTCCTGTCTCTGGGCACCACCGAAAAGAGCCTGGCACCATCCCCTTGGCACCCGCCCTGGAGACTGATAGGCACTTCCTTGTGCTTCCCAATGAGCTCGGGCGCCAGCGCGGGCGCAGGCGCTGGTTGCTGCCAGTCCCTTGTGCTTAGCAGTGCTTGCAAATCTGTGGTGGGATGAGAAGCTGAGTTTATAAAACAGTTTAGGAAGTGGTGGGCAGGGGAGAGGGCGGTCAGCGTCTTTACAAATGAACTAGTTTATAGCAGACAAAACCAAAAACCCACAAAAACCCAATGTTTAAAACTGTTCTGAAATGCACTTCTCTCCAGGTAAATTCATCTGAAGGTCCTTTCATGTTATTGGTTGTGATTTACAAGACAGTATCAGCTCTGAAAGAGATGCTGAAGAGAATATTGTTGTACACCTGTAGGAGCAGAAGGACTCTTAAGATTATGCCTTTGCTGGCATTTCGTTTTGTTTGTTTGCCTTTTAAACAAATCTGATAGTTTCCACTTCAGTCTGCACGCTGGAGCAGACTTGGAGCTTTGATACCTTCAGATGAAGCCAAAATGGAAGATCTGCAACTACAAAGGAGAGTTCAGTGCAGAGGCCCGGGCCAGATCCCCTTCAGAGCACATCCCTCACAGTGCAGGGCACTGAGCGCCATCAGCTGTTCTGTTCCCCTGGAGCCACTGGACCATGCTGCTCTTCACAGAGTCAGGTGTTCCCAGCTGTAGTTCTCCCAGCCTTGGGGAGGCATTAGCTGGCCTCAAGTGCTGAATTTATGCAAGGTTTGGAATTTATCAGCTAGCTGAGTAGACTGATATGCCGTGTTGAATGCTTGTAGACTGTTCACATAATCTGAGTGTAAATGGACAATGTTTCCATGCAGCTGATACAATGTAATAGCCAGAGGCAAGGAACCAAGGAAATGAATGACAGCAAGAAATCCATCTTTCCTATTCCAAAGAAAAATGCAAGTGTTTTTCTCGTAAGAAATGACAGCTTTCAATGCTGAAGAGGGCATGGCAGTGCTTATTACGAGACATGTTTAAAAGTAGCAAAAACCCATGTAAATTATTGATTTTGGGGTTTACATAGGAGGAAATGTAATTTATGCTAGAATATTACATGCATTTCAGGGTAACATTCAACTTCAAAGTTGAAGAATGTGGGGGAATCAGCAGGGCTGCACTGAAAGGAGGGATCAATATACAGGAAACTGAACAACAGTCAGAGACGGAACAGTTTGAAGGTAGTGAGAATGTGACAACACACTTAAGTCCTGGAGTGTGTTTATTGGGCAAACAGTGCAATGTACAATGAGTCTCACTCTAAAGAACAGTGAAACAAGATCTAAAGACTTAGAAGTTTGTGTACAAAGAGGTAAAATGTCAAAAAAATCCTTGAAGGGTATGGAAAATCTATTTTAAAGAATTCTGCATCCAGTAAAGGACTACTTCAGTTGAGTATTTCTGTACTTGTAACTTGTACTCAAAATGAGATTCTTCAACAACTTTTTCAGCATGCTCAAAGGTCCTTCATTCCCCTGTGGCCTTGTGTGTTTAGTAGCACACTTGAATAGCCATGAAAGCAATAGAAATAGTATAGTATTGTTCAGGTTGGGAGGACTCAAGCTGTCTCTACACACACCTTCTGTTTTTTCAGCCTTCTGATTGAGTTGCTTAGGGCTTTGTTCAGCAGGTTCTTGAAAACCTCCAAGAATGGAGAGTGCACACCTTATCTGGACAACTGTGTCAATGCTTGAGTGGTGTCACAGTGACCTCCTTTTCCCCTTAAATCAAAACATCCTCATGTAACTGTTGCCTCTCATCTGGCTGCTGTGCATCTCAGTAGAGAGTTTTGCTCCATTTTCTTGATAATCTCAGGTACTGGAAGAAAGCTCTTGGGTTCTGCTTCAAGCCTTCCAACTGGATGCAGTTCCCTTGGCCTTTCCTCACAGGGCATGTGCTCCCACCCCCACGCCAGCTTGACTGCCCTCAGCTGCACTCGCTGCAATTTGTCAACTTCTTTCTCATGGTGCAGGCCCCAGAGTGTAATGCGGTTTTCCAGACGTGATGTAACAAGTGCTGAGTAAAGAGGACTAGTGCTTCCTTTGATCTATTGGCTGCATGCCTGTAAAAACAACCTAATATGTCTCTATAAAGGTAGCCTTGCTCACTGCTGCAGTGTTCTGCTCACTCATGTTTAGCTTGGTTCCTGTCAGGCCAGGTAGAGTGCCTGCCTGGGCCTTAACTGCCCTGACACCCTCACCTGGGACTTTAGCACATGCAGTGCTGTAGGTTTGCTTCTGCCAAGTCCGGTCTCCATGGTGGCTCATCAGTTGTCCTCCCTCCATGGACCTACGTAGTATATAGCCTTGTCTCCAACCTGTTCTCCTGCATGGACCTTTGCTCTGACTCTGTCTTCTATTGTTTCTGGCTTCCCTTTCTGTCTGGACTCTGGACATGACTCATTATCTTGCCTTGTCTTGGACTCTCAAGAAGACCTGTCAGCCCTCCAGCCCTACCCAAATCCTATGAAACTGCACCCTGGTCGGTGAGAGCACTGCCCGGCTTGTCCTGTGCTCAACCTCAGTTTCCTTCTTATCCACCCTCATGGAGTGGCCCTGCTTATGCTGTCCTTGCCACGGTCCACCAGGACCTCCAGATTCCTACTTCGGTCAGACTTCTATACTGCTGTGGTGGTTATTCCATTTTAGGTAAGGTATGACACCATGGGATCCATCTGTCAGTTCCCTGAATAGGCATAGTGGTTTGATCAATCTGTACCTGTCCCTTCTGCCCTGAAGTTGTCTATTTGGGTACACCTTATCATGTTAATTAAATCCACTCCTCTTTCACAAGTGGTATAGTATGTGCAGACAAAATCATGCATTTTACCATATCATCACCAGGCATATCGTGCCCTTATTTTCAGTGGGAGGACTGAGTGGAGTAATCTTCAGTAAAAATTACATGTTCAAGTAGTCACATTTTCTCTCAGCTGTATTACAATCTTAATGTTCTCTTGTCTAGTCTTAGAAAAGCTGATTGTTCATTTATCTTGTCAGAGTGAATGCTGAAGCTATTTCTGCTGTTGGCTAAAAAAGATGCATCACAATGTTCCTTCGCTTTCCTCTTTTGTGGTGCTAATCCTCTTAAAATAGTTCAAAGTTTTGGACTCGTTGCCAGAAAGAGTGTTGTTGCTAGTGGAGCCTGAGCTTCCTGCTCTAGCAGTCCTTCTCTACCTTGTTTCCTCCCACAGCAGAAAACAGCCAACTATTGCCAGTTTGGGCTGAAGATTAAAATGTTAAGGAAAATGAAACAACAGTTGGTTTTTCGAACCGGTTGTGAATTTGGGTTTGTTTTGTTTTAAATGTGGAATCACAGTCCTAGGCACATATACAATAAAACTAGGAAAGATCTATTGTAGTCAGGAGCATCTGACAAAGTCTCATGAAAGGAAATTGAAGCAACTGAGCGGTGAGTTAGAGGAGGTAAGGAAATCACAGTCAGTAGGGAAGTGGATCACTGGTACAAAAGCGCAATGACGATTGCAAGCATGGAAGTGGCAAGCTTGGGGAGGAGTTAATCTTTCATCACTGGTTAGGCAGAAGCTTTAGAAACCACCCTCTCCTATCAGGACATACATCTTGGTTTATTTTCTGTGCTTAATTTCCGAAGATGTTCCTAAGGTTGATTTCCAACAGCGTTCAAGCGATTTCTTCCTACACAACCTGCCCTTATTTTCTCAGTAGACCTCATTTCTCTGTCCAGGACATCCAGTTTGCTTCCTTTCCCAGGCTCATTTTTCCTAACACCTACCTTCAGTGCATGGAAGTGCATGGATTTCTGCAACAATTCCTGCAATAAATTCTGTAAATAAATTACAAATATATTCTGCAATAAATTCCTCCAATACTTCCTGACTTACTGCTGTCTTTTCATCAGCGCCTAGCAGAGGTCGGTTCAGAGTACTGGTTCCTGTACTAGCTATTCCAGTTATGGTAGTCTGTGGTGCTCATCTCCAGTGACACAGAAGGTCTCCCACCAGACACTTCAAAGCAATTCTGCTCTAAGTCCTTCAGACAACCTGGCTAGACTTCCATACAAATGGCGTCAGTCAAGTTACCTGGGCACAGTAAGTCACTGTTCCCCTCTGAAGGAAAAGTTTCTACCAAAATTATTGTAAGAAACTTTGACAGCACCACCCAGTGCTGTTGGCCACTCGGTCTCAGTTTATTTCTTACAAAACAACAGTAAGCAGTGCTGCAAAGCTGCATTAGTTATTCAAGTAATTAATTTCAAGTTCTCAGTTTTATTAAGAATGGAGTTGCAATGTGTCATAGATGGGTTTAACTGGGAAGAGGCAAAATACTGGGTATTTTAACAACCTCCACATTGCAAGACTGGGTCTTACTGAAAGCAAGATTCAAACCAATTATTAACCATATTAAACAAAGATACAGGGACTAAGAATGACGTTTTAGAGAATCGGTGTGTTTTGTTGTTGTTGTATGTGCAGGACTTGTGACACTGTCAGAGCAGTGAACAGTCACAGTGACCAGGAGCAGCCACAGTGCACACTAAGCAGCAGTTGAGCTGCCACAAGAGCAGCCTGCAGAAGGGGAATTCAGGAGGATGTCAGACATGCAGATGACTGAGTCACTCTCAATATTTATTAAACTAATATTCTTCCCAAGAATTGAGGCACACCCCTCACACTTAAACTGACTTTTCACAATCAAGGCCTTACATGGGAGTAGATTTACACTGGGTGGCAAAATGTCAGTAGAGTTAAAAAATGTAGGTTAGTGGGCAATGTTACTAGATACCGAGTTTTGGCATCTTGTGATACTCATTCCTGTGTTTGAACCTGTAAGAGTAAGAGCTTAAGCATTGTTTAAAACAAGTGAGTGCATTAATTGTTTTACAGGAAACCTGCTGTGTTTGGTTTTGTATCTGCTTACGTTCTGTTTCTTCCTGAATCCACTTGTCTGGCAGCCGCCGTGTCAGGGTTAGCTCTGCAGTGTGCCGAGAAAGAGTGAGCTGAACAGAACAGTCACTAAGTTTAGCTATTTTGACCTTCAGAGTTATCTTTAGGATTTATGACTGGTTGACCAGAATATGTTGCTTATGATTCACACTTGGAAGTTTATCAGTGATAGCTTACACTAAGTATTTGGAAAATATGCATGCTTTCCTCCACACAACCTCTGTGCTGCCTCTGCCATGGACTTGTGGAGTATTTGGGAACAGTTTCCTAGTACACTAGATGGTAGGATGATAGCTTAAGCTAGCCTTTTTCAACTTGTCTGTAACAAACACTTTAAAATCTTCATGCAACAGGTATCTATGTTGAAGGACACAAATGCCAGCTCAGACTGCCAGCTTACTGCCTCTTTCATCTCAAGTTGTTGTCAAGGCAAACTTACCAACCCAAAAGGGATCAATGCAGCACCAGTGTATTTTAGGCTACTGACTCTAGACACTTGCTTGTTTCATGTAAGTGTCATTCACTTAAGATTGAGTCACTTTTGATTAGCATAGGCTAGAGTACTGATGCTTTAGTATCTCCTCTGAAATTGTTCTGTTCTGACCCTGCTTTAAAGATGTCTCCAAAGGGCTTCCTACTGGTAGGTGTTTGTTCCTATGGTCATCTGCTTAGGGGGTGACTTTTCCTTCCTTTCAGTAACTTACAAGTCACAGCCAAGTTGTCACTGTTCCTGCATAAAAAGCAAGGACCTAAGTGGAAGTCCTCAGCAAGACCCTTAGGTAAGACTTACCACCTAAGCACTAGGGGATTCATGGGCCTAATTTGGATGTGTGACTCTCCCCGTGTGTTGAATAGGTACAGAAGAGCAGGGTCTGGAGATGCTGACAGGTGAGATATCTGTAGTAGTTCACAGAAAGTGCCAATGAAGCCTTTGTAGCTTAATACAAACAAACATGCACACCCACAGGCTTGTTTTATTTGTGTTTGGAAATGCTGCCGTACTACTCTGGAGGTTTTCCCTTAAGCAGATCTCACACAAACTTTTGCTCAAAAATTTTCCTCCTAGATGCAGGAATACCATGGAGTACTTACCAGGTGGTTCATCATCTAGCCATTTCCTATTTTGAAGGTAGTCCATGGAAAGCAAGCTAATAGCTCAGCTGACCAGTCCTCTGTTCAGTCACCATAAGTGTGTGCCATATAATGAAATCAATTGCAACAGAGAAAGCAAGGTCCAGTAGTTGGCAGTACATAGGCTATCTGAAGGTGTCTACCTTCTGAAGTTGCAGCAGAAATATGCAAAACGACTCATCATTTTGTTTCTCTTTATTTTTTTCCCATAAACAGAAGAGGCAAGAATTAGAAATACCTGCCTTGCCAGTGACAAATTCTCCATTAGCTGAGGGTCCATGGACAGAACAATCATTGCATAGAACCATTTTACCACTTCAGTTTGGGTCTGTAGTTTGCACCAGCACCCTGGAAAGCTTATCCTAAGAATGAGGAAATTTTTCAGCCTTGGCAGTTTCAGAATTAACTTGGATTTTCAAAGAATTTCTTCCTTCTCTTGAGTTGTATGGATGGAACATAACCATGTACCTTAGAAGGAAATTCCTGGGTGATGAGTTAGTATGAGCTGTGGGCATCACTCTTAACCTGCCAAGTTCACAGTGGGGATAACTACTGGCACCTTCATTTTGAGCAACTGAAAGCCTTGCCTGGATTTTGCACCTCCTCCCTGCCTCCTCCAACACATTACAGCACTGAACTGTTAGAAATTAACTCTTCTTCTTAGCTTCAAGGGGGTTTGACTGTTTTATTGAAAAAATTAGTATTAATTTTCATGGGGTGTTGAGACATTAGAAAGATCCTTTAGCAGGTCCAATCATACCAGAATGAAGTCAAAACACTTGATAGCCTTATCAGAGATTAGTATTGCCCGTGTGGATAGTTGGTATGATCAGAACTATGACAGCCTAATGAAATCAAACAGGAAAAAAAAAGAGTTGTCTATCACCTATGAGCATAAGCTTACTGCCTAAAATAATCATGTAATTGTGATAAATCAGATAATGATAAATCAGAAGTGAAAAATCAGAAGTGATAAGAGTTCTAAGTTTAAGCCACTCAGTTTGCAGAGTCACGTGCTGCCATGCACAAGCCGATAGTGTCTAAGGTGAGTTAATTTTCTTGTCCTCATATCTCCTGTTGAACAGCTATTCCAGAGTTTGACTTGGAGATCTGTAAATCCTTCTGATTTCCAGCTTATTTACTTTCACTACATTTGCTGGCACATGGATAGATATTATTCTTTATCCCAATTAGATTTTCTTCCTTGCTTCCTCACGTTTATCCTAGGTATATTTAGAATATTATGCTGCCCTTATTCTTCATTCCGTGAGTTCATATAGAATTAGATTTTTCCCATAAATAAGTTCCTTTCCATAAATAACTCTTCTTCTATTCTGAGATGTATTGATCTTTCTCAAAAAATGACCACCTGAATAGTGATACTCCAGATGACATTTTACAAGGATGTGGATTTTTCTGTAGCTGTTGGAAATGCATAGACCAAGGTGGTAAAATTGTCTCCACTAGTTTCACATTTGTATCATTTTAGTGGCTTAGGTATCCCCAAATCAGCAGATGCACATACACACATAAGAATACACACTTCATGGCATTTCTATTATTCCATGTATCAAAGTCGTTTAGTTTTTCCTTTTACAGTGCTGTTAATAATCTTTTACTGAATGTGCCTGAATACTATTTGCAGATTTCATTAGTGTGCTCTACTTTTTGTTCTCAAGCCATTTATAAAAGTATGAAAATTGGACCTATTTATAGGCTCTCCAGCCCTCGACATGTCCCTTTGCAATGCAGTCTGTATGGCACAAATACCATCTCTGATCTTCAGCAGTAGCCCCTCAAGGAATTTACCACAGATTTTCTAGTACTAGAATCAACTCTGCACAGGGCAATTAATATAAACAACTATAAAGAAATTCCTAATCTTTATAATAAACAAGGAACAGGAATTCTTCATCTTGCAAGTGGACCTGGAGGTCTCAGGCAGCTGTATACAAATTTTAGATTATACCCCCACCCCATGTATGTGCCCACCTCCTACTTATTTAGCCAGCCCTTCCTAGCAGGAGTTCTAGGGACTCCCAGCCAGTCCCTCTTTCAGCAGCTGAGATCCCTGACCCTGCTTTGCCTTCTCCATTTTGGGGTTTGACATGGTAGCAAATGGGTACTTTGGTGGCCAACCCTGTAAACTTAGTTGAAAAAAGTGGTCAGCAAATCCTTTTACTGACACTCAATTTCTAGTATGAGCATAGGGAAACTAGGGGATAATTCTTTGAAGCTGGTTTTCCTGGATTAGGTTTCCCTTTGGTCCCCAGATGTGGTGTTCTTGTTCTGGGAGGTTGATGGACAGATCTTTCAGCTTGTCCCTTGTTTTCAAGGAGGGGTTTAGCAAGCTCACAGTTCTTCTCATAGATATCTCACCTTAGTTAAAGGTTTTCCCCTGGAAGTGGCCAGAGAAGCCCGGGTGACTGCTGCCACTTGCTTGCCAATTATGTGCTTCTCCACCCAGTTTGATCAGTCCAGCTGGGGTTCCCTGACTGCACTGCTGAGACACAGGATCTACTGCATGGCAACTGTAAGCTGCCACTGACAGGAACATGTGAGGAAAGTTGCCAATGGATTGATCTTTAGGGTTCTAGATGCTCCTCTAGATCTCAGCCCATTTTCCTTCCAATACAATCCATTCTAGTTCTGTCTTTGATAATTTCTATTCTAATAAACTTAAGCGTCTTTAGTTTAACTAATAATTTTCTGTGTGACAATGGAGCAACTGTTTTTGAACTCCAGAAAATTTAATCTAGAATGAAAAAATGGTTTGACTCTGTAGTTTTGTTTTTTCTTTCTATAAAATAAATGCATATTTATATAGGCTTTCCCATTCTGGATCAGACTTTATATAGATCTAACTACTATCTTGTCTAGTACAGAAAGCATGTTAGCTAAACACTAACATAGCATTGCATGATTTTCTAGGCATTTTTGCATCCTCTTTTTAAGTATCAATTCGACAAATTTGTCAGATACATATAAAAGGTGTACTGATCTATGCATTTCAGCGCAGTTATTTTACAAAGCAAGCACAATCATGGCCAGCCCCTTAACCCTTTAATGCTGCAGCTGATTTGGGAGATGGATTCACATGATGGCTGGGGTTGAAGATGAGTACTTTGAGAAGTATGGATATGAAGATTTTATGAGCCAATGCACTGCCAGAATGTGCTTTAACTCCTTGAAGCCATCACAGCTTTCTTGTATCATGACTTCCCCATCTTCTTTCCCAGTTAGCAGCCTATTAAAGGAATGTGCAGTCAATTATTTCATTATCAGTTGTCCATGTGTAATATTGTCAGTGAAGTTACATTCACATGATTATGCAGATAAATTCAGGTGAAGTTGCATTTCTTCCTTCAGATAAAGGTTTTCATTTATTTAACCACACAGAAGTTTTATTTTGTGATTACATTTGCATTGACTGGAAAAGCAAATACATAATAATTTGGTTAGTCATAAAGAAATTGAAATATTACATTATGATATAAAGTATTACATCTCTTCGATAAGCAGCCTTGACTTGTCAAAGGCATATTTTTAGTAAACAGATGAAATTTGCTGGGAAAACAGCTTCCCAAACTAGGTCTGTTAAAATTTCTGTGGCTCGCAAATATTTTTGTGAATAAAGTAAACCATAATGGTGTATTTAGAAAACAATCTTTTTTTCTTGATGAGTCCTGGTCTCATGGGTGCAAAACCTCGAACCTATTCCAGGTGTAATCCCCATGGAAGGCTGTGCAGGGCAGGATTAGAGGTGAAAGCTGATGCCTTGAAATCAGTGTGTGATCTGTTCCAAAAGAAAAACAATAACATGGAGACTGATGACTCGTGACAGGCCAGGCTGTACTAATGGATTTTCCCACAGTGACAGAGCTACTTTCAATAGGATTACACTGTCATTTTTCAGCAAGAGTTATATTCTGGCAGTCCCCACCCTGGCCCCCCTGCTACTATCCTTCCATTCCCTGCATTTCCTTGTGCTCCTCCATTGCGCTGGCATGACTGTCCATGTCACCATGCGCTGAAGTGGTTCAGAAAATCAATCCAGCTAAAATTAGCAGCCAGTGTTTCTCTGGGTTGTTTTTTGGCCTAAACTCTCTGCTCTCAGTATGCTGACCAGTGGCTCAGTTGTGCCAGCACAACCAAGGGGACATGGCAGGGGCAATGGGCAGCGGGCAGCAGCAAATCCAACAGGCTACATTTGGATCCTGCCATTGCTTCGTCTCCACTCCCTCCAGCACTGCTCTGGCACAAGCATTTGTGAGGCTGCACACTGACTCTTGCCAGGCCGCTTTCCTAACCAAAAAAAAAAAAGGGTCATCCCTCCAGATTTATTTTTCAGCAAGATTAATTCCCTAATATGGAAGATCCCATGGTCACAAAAACCCCTGTCCTAGGAAGAGAATGACATGGGGCTCAAG
>VYZT01056323.1:0-52596 GCA_013400735.1 Pomatostomus ruficeps | reverse complement strand
GCCTGACCCGTGCTACAGTTGTAGTTATTCCTCCTCATCTCTCATTTTCAAGGAGGTCAACAGCATGCATGCAGTCAGATATTGCTACTGCATGAATCACAAAACCCATGCAGCACAGCTAAAGCAAACTTCTACAAGCTACCTCTTCCTATTTTCTACAGCCACCTGGGAAAATTCAATGCAGCCACATTGCATAGAGGTTATTCCAAATGATCCCAGTGGCTCCATAACTAAAGGGCTTTGGCAATTATCTGAACTCTCTACGATTAAAACCACAAAGCTGATTAATAAAGCTTTTGGTTTGCCTTTTGTCTACTTTCAGAGAATTTAGGAATATTTAACTCTCAAAAAAATGCCTAAGAGGTTTCTGAAAGGGGAAATCTCTAATTATCCATTATAAGGATCAGGACCGGCTCTCCTCCAAAATTTAGTTTTTCTGTGTGACTTTTCAATTCTGTTTTTACTTCAGTTATTTTATGTATGAAGCTTTTAATGGTCATTCTGTGATCAAAAGAAAGGCAAAATGTTACAAAGCAGCAGAACTGGGTTTAATTACAGGGATCTGATAAGGCCTGTCAATGATGCCTAAATATTAAATCTTAAATCCCAGTCATAATGAAATACCTCCGAAAAAAATGTAGGAATTCCATGAGGCTGAGATTATACCTTTTGAGTTGTGTCTCTCTATTTGCTGTTTATGGAGCATCCAAGATGAATAGCCAAGACAGTACAGCTCCTAATTGGAAATGACCACATAACAAATTAAATAAAAATCAATAAAACAAAAAAGTTTACACAAAAGAGTATCCAGAAAAATATCTGGTCTATATTTCACTGGCTCTTGTTACAATTTGTAAAGACAAGATTTGCACTGAACAGAAGCCCTTTTCTGGCCTTTTCCCAAAGTAGCAACATTTTCACAGAGAGGCGCAAGCAGTTATTTTCTGTTACATGGGAATCCATTATTTCATATCATAGACTATTATCCTTCCTAATTGAATCTGGAATGAAATCAGAGGACCGCAAATATCCTCCACTTAAAGGGGACTTGACAGAGCAAAATCTTGAGTTTGATAAAAATAAACATGTATTGAGTGTTAGTAACACCACCCCCATCTTCAGCTTCACATTCAGCTGCAGACTGTGAGCAGTGAAATATCTGCTGATTCAGCCAGAGCTGACATGCAAAATGAGTCAGAGATAAATGGGCCAAGGGAAATGCCTATATACAAGAAGTTCTTATGGCCCTTACATTAATACAAAGAAGACATTTCATGTTGCCAGGCGACTTGCCCCCAAAGGCCAAAGATATTTTGTTTAGAGGTATGGGCATAGTATTAATTTTTTCTGGGCTACATTCTTGTCACAGGATTACTGTTGACAACAGGGCTCTGAGGAGATAACCTGAAAATATCAATGTGGTTGGCTTCAATCTCTATGCTCTTTTCCTCACAAATATTTCATATGTTCAAAACACTGTGGTCTCTATATAACATAAGGATTCTAAGAACTACAAGACTTCTGTAGGCTGTTTTGCTTTTTTCCCTGAGGAAGAGTTAAATGTTTCCACATGCACAAAGAGTGTTTTCAATTCCAGTGCACAAGTTTTACTCAACAGCTATGTAGAGTGATTGCTCCACAACTTATGCTGGGTGATTGAAGTGACAGCTGGACTCAAGGTGGGTAAAATTGTGTCAAAAGAAAAAGGCAAAGACTAATTGGAAAACCATCTCAAAATACCAAAAGTTAGAACTTGCACCAAGCCTGTCTGAGTTCAAGAAGTGTTTGGACAATGCTCTCAGGCACATGGTGTGATCCTTGTCCTGTGAAGGGCCAGGAGTAGGACTTTGATGATTTTTGTGGGTACTTTTCAACTTAGGATATTCTGTGATTCTATGATTTCTTTTTAAAAACACATACAGCATCCTTGTCCATTGCTCTTGATCTCCTTTAATAGAAGACAAAATGATTCCAACAAGTTATCCTTTGTCTCCCCCAACAGCATTGCCTCTACATGAAGAAGACATTGATATGGTAATTCATAGAGGTCAAACAAGTTTTCAGACAATGCAAGTCATACAGGTTCATATTTCAGAAGGGTAGAATGAACAAAATAAAAGCAAAGAATGTGAAAGTTGATTCTGGAAAATAACTGAATTTGTACTTCAAACTGGCTCACCAGATGAATGGTATCCTAAAGGTGAAATGTATGTTCCAGAATTAATCACAAAATTTTCGAAGACTGCTATTTGACAAAAAACTCACATAATTTTAGCCATGAATTTAAAAAAAAAAATAGAATTATGTTTTGGTTTTGTCACCTAGTAATTTAATAATTTTTACAGTGACAGTTTTCCATATCATGAATTCTGTTTTTAAATCACATAATTTTCATGACAAAATCTAATATATCCTAGGCTAAAGAAGTTCATGTTTCAGAAGAAGTGTTATATTCAAATCAAAAGTTTCTACTGTCCAAAACAGACTACATTTTTAAACCTCAGTCACAAAAACATTGAGAATTTTAAGGATAGTTTCAGCCAGATTACAATTTATTTCAAAACTTGTTGTAAGGCAGAAAGGTGATTCCTGACCCGTTTTTGGAATGTAATCTGAATTACATTATTCATGCTGCATTTCTGCAATTACTCTACTAACAGCAGCACTTTGATTTTCCTTTCATACTAGTTTGTACAACAGATGATTTGCAAGTGTGCACTTAATGGAGCTGGTTTGTTTTCATTTCCATTTCTGTAAATGTGACCATCAGTTTCTGGGGAAATATTTAATTCACTACTACAAGCAAAGCCAAAATCAGACTTTCTTCTGAGTCATGTTGTAACAAGTTGTATCAAATGGTTTTATCAAGCATTTGCTAAATCACATTAAATCATTTAAAGGTGCTTCAACAATATTATGACATTTGAAATTAAATCAGATGGCTTAGTCAACACCAGCTTAGTGAAAAACTCAGTATTTTAGGTCTGTTCTTATTAACACGCATCTTGTTTTATTTTACATTATCTGAAGTTTCACATTTGAATTTAAGTTCAAGCTAACTTAAGGCATTACCAGTGTTAGACTGACCTGTAGGGAATGAGTTGAAACTGCTTTAAACAAAATTTGGTCCAAAACCTTAAAAGGAGTCTCTTTAGACTTTGTATAAATCACATTGGAATAAATCAGATTTTTTGGTTTAGACAACCTTTACTTCAGTTTCTACACATGAACTGTAAAAGGTATTGGATTCAGTTGTCATGTCACTGTTATTTTTTTTTCTTCATATAATGAAATTACTGATTAAATTTATATGAGAAACTTAGTTCTGGCTTTTGAATTTTGTTATAAAACCTGTTTGGGGAGGGAGTTTTGCTATTTTTCAGACAAAAAGAGGAGAGGATTATGTTCTACACGCTTTCCAGCTAGAGAAATATAAGATATCTGTAAATTTGTTGTCTTTAAATGTCTGATTTACAAGTTCTGTGTCTGAGAAGAAAACTGGACCAGAAAAATATTGAGAAGCTCGTAGCACACAGGCTTGTTGTTGTTATAAGATTTTATAGCTTGCAAATGGTTTCTTCTTGCCTTGAAACAGTAAACAGCCCATGTACTCAAATCCTTCAGAAATTTCCACAAACTCCGTAAATTGGCTACTGTAGAATAACCAGCTCTCAGAAACAATTTATATTGTTATAATGACCAGCCTTCTATCCAAACTATATTTTTGGGCTTTTACCAAAATGAATGTATCCTTAAGTACATATTCAGGCAAGGACATTGCAATGTTAAAGCTCTAAGTTAGTACTAAGAGTATAGAATTATTTTGTGTAATAATTGAACGTGTGGCATTACTAATTTTAATATGTTTAATATTGTCTGCTATTTCTATTGCAGAGGCAGAGGCAAAAAAACATGTGATGCAGGCACACCAGAAAGTGAGTGGTCTGTCCACAGAGTTTGAACAGAAGTACACACAATACATCTGACTTTGAAATGCAAAACAGAAAACTTCCAATTCCCACCTTAAAAACCTCCTGAAAGACAAGCACATTTTCTACCCTTCTAGCTGCTGAAGCAAAAGAGCATCAGCAAAGGTCCATCACCCAGTTTTTGTTTTACTTTCTTTTATGAGGACTGACCCTTTCTCTAGATTTTTTAAGAAAAATATGTGGGCACTTATTTCCAGAGGAGTCTTGTCCTGCTGTTGTCAGGCAGGCAGAGTCTCTTGGGCTGAGCAGAGCTCAATGCTGCTCCTGCCCTCCCAGTTGTTTCTGCTTTGAGTCCCTCCCTTGAGAGTGAGGACCGGGATTGCTGCAGGTGCTGGATCCTAAAAAGCAGTGCAATGGGAATGGATTGGATCCAAGGACTCAATGTGAACAGTAGATGCACAGTGAGAGGTTTAACTTTAGACTACAGCTAGCCTGTCCCTGGGAATTTAACACCCCTTAGAAGGCAGAAGGCATTGGAGAGGATCTTGAAGCAAATCTACCAGATTACGGTTCTCCAGAAAGAATTGAGTCTGTGTGCTGTGAGACATTATGACCCAACACAGTTATGCGTGCTAAGTCTAGGATTCACTTCTGAAGTGCACTCCTAACCTAAATAAAAGTGCTAGCATGAGTGCATTCAAAGGTCCCTCACTCTCCTGCACTGGAGAGAGCCTTGGTACTGAGTGTAACATTACTACTTCAAAGATGGAGTCCACCAGCATGGGATTAGCTGCATTTGGGGATTAGAAGTCTGGTAACAGTCAGCTCACAGAAGTTTACCAAAAATAAGCTGCTTTTGTCTTTTAGATTGGCACTTGTCAAAGTGACCCAGTGTATTTTATCAGTTTGCCACACTGGTGAGCCACAGCGATTACTTGTCCTCATATGCTGAGAAACAGGGATGAAGCCTTTATAGGCCAGGCACAGTCCATTCGGCAGAATATTTTTGATATCAACAAAAAAATTCAGCTCAGTGGTTCTCAAAATCTTTTAGTGTTCAACATCACCATGCAGCTAATGAGCGCTTGAAACAATATGCTGACTGTGTCCTATTTTTTCTCTTGCCTGTGTTACCTTTACTTTGAAAGCCAGTTTCCAAGCAGTGATCACCAGTAAAGTACATCACCTGCTATTAGCATTTAGAAATTAAATCCTTCTCTGATGACTCAGTTGGCTGGAAAAACAGCTTTTATTTTCCTACTGCACCATCAAATGAACTAAATTAACTTCCAGAAAGGATACAGGACTCAATCTTCTGCATTTTTCAGCTTCTAGTTGTCAGCTGGGACTTGCAAGTGCTCAGTTCACCAGATAATTTTGGCTTCTCAGGAACCTTGGAATAAAAATATTTTTTAAAAGTTATTCATATTCCAGTTACAACATCAGAACACAGAAGGTGAAGAAGGAGGACAGGAGCACTGCCAGGAGGACTGATGAGTCAAGATCCAGCTATAGGTTTGCTGTGCTTAGGGAGCACTTACTACATAGCAAAGATAAGGTGAAGTTCACTTTTGCAACAGACCCTTCTCCATGAACACATGACACTGAGCAACAATGGCAGAAGTAGTCTGGTTGATGTTTTGCAGAGGACATGGCACCTAATCAGACTTGTCTAACTTTGAATGGTTTAAGATTATAATAATGAATTTTTAGCACTTTCAACAAAAAGTACAGCAACAAAAATTTTTGCCAAAATGCATTTTCATTATTTGCCTAGTGTTTATATTGAATATATGTATATACCTATATATAAATCTACCAAATTAGAGATTTCTGGGATCAGAGACTGATAAATCAAACTTCAAAACACAATACACATTGAAACTTGAGCTACATAGCCCATGCTGGTGTCTATGGTCCGTAATGGTCTTAGTTACCCAGTGTGGGCAATCAGTGAGAACTCTTTGACATGGGAAGCTGGACCTGACACAGCCTTTTTCTTTCTCCCCTGCCATCAGTCACAAATCTGAGATCTCCTTTCAGACGTGTTTTCAGTCACTGGATGGTTCTGAACTCTTTGCCTATGTTCCTGAACTACAGGTGGGTGATGCTTAGGTGGAGTTATTTTCCAGGCTGTAGCAGGAATCTTACTACATCACCTGTCTATTTTCCTTTCTTGCCTGGCTGCATCTTGTTGTCTCAGACAGAAGCAGCTCCTAGACAACAGGTGACTATCAGCAAGTTGGTCATAGTTCTCAGACCTCAGTTTTCAACCTGCACCCATACATTCAACATTTTCACTGTTATCTCATGCTTCAACTTTGCATCCTAACAAGGGATAACTGGTACCAAGTTCCAGTTCCCACAGCCAGCTCACACAGCAAGCTGGTACAAGCTCTGACTGGGACTTGTACTTAGGATATTAGGCACTTTTAACATAAGGCACTTTTAGCATAAGGTACATCATGAGTCACATGTCCTGCTACTGGCAACAACAATATTATTTGTACTGGAACACTGTACAAAAATGCTTATAGATTTGTTCCAGTTATGCTATATTAGTGTGTTTATATCTGAGTTCAAAGAAAGCTAGTATTAATAAAATCCTTCTTAGCTTGTTGCTACCTTACAGGTACCAAAGGTCTGTGCTTGGGCTTCTTCACTGTCAAGGTTCAAACATGGATAACCAGCAGGTCCTATCCTGCAGCTTTCTGTGGTCTCCATGGGAGCAGTAGGTGTTTCTGCAGAGAAACAGCTCATTATTAGTTCAAAATTAAACACTTGTGCCCCTTAGCTGAAGAAGAAAGGGAGATGTTTGTGAAGTGCAAGTGCTCAGCAGCCTTGCTGACAATATCCAAATAAGAAAATGGGCTTCAGGGAACCAGATGACCCCAGCAGACCTGCAGTCCAGGGAGGAGGGGTCATGTTTGATACCATGTGAAACAGCCACTGTTTGTGTTGACACAGTTTTCTTATTTTGTATAAACCCAAATTGTTTTTAAACATACTTACCTCTTGTTATTACCAAATAACAACAATTTGCTTTGAAGCATTACGATTTCCTTGAGAAGAAACATTTAAAGCAATTTTATAGTCTTCCCAGGTCTTTAAATCCCTGATAAATGATGACAGCAGATGCTACTGTGCTTGCTCATTTGTTTGCTAGCTTAAGGACTATGCAACCATGAGTTTAAAATTTTTCCACTAGAACTTAATCCCTGTTCCAGGGAAATGGCACTGGTTCACGTCTCACTGACAGAAGATGGAGTGATAAATTTTTCTCATCCTTTCTCACCCCCGTGAGCCAGGCAAGTTACAAGAGCCATTCTAGTGCTTTTTCTTGCTGTGATGTATTGGGGAGAGCAGGCAGGGATGCAGAACTAAGCTTTTCCATATACTTCACATGTAGGAAGACGCACACTAAACTAAACACTGTGTTTGCACTCTTGGGCTGCCTCCGTGGATCTGAAAGGGTATTTAAGGCCTTCTGTGTAATGCTGAAAATGTAGAGAACTAATTAAACTGACAAAAAACAACACTAAATTCAGTTACTGAATCACTACTTAGGCAAGCAATTCCACCAGTGATGTGAAGTGTGCAAAGCAGCACTTATTTTACGTAGTTAAGAGTTACTCTTCTAAAATAAAGATACTGGACTAATGAGGTACAATGTACCTTTAGTAATCCTGTGTAACATTTTAACCTATTTTCCATTCATTTCCATATCTTTGATAATTTTTTCCCTCAAAGTATGTTCTCAAGTCTGGATGCAATTGATGTCAGTGTGATAGATCGGCAGATACCTAATGAACAAGGCACACAGGCAAACTTTAACTTTAATTTACATCTTAGGTAAGGGGAGGAAAAAAAATCAAAAAGATAGTAAGAAGAAATGGGAAGTGTATAAAATTTTGGTTTTAAATGGCTGTTTTTGAAAGAAACTTATGTTTGAAGAAGCCAGAGACTTCAGGGATAAAGAGAGAAAATGGGAAAAGGGTTTTATGAAAAATTACAATAAATCATTTCAGTTTGTACCCAACAATAAGTGCTTTACCTGAATGTAGAGATACAAAGCTGAGCTTGGAGACAAAGCCAAGTGACTTAGGGGGAATGACAAGAAAAGAAAAATTACTGCTCTGAGGTTGAAACAAATTTCAAGATTTGCTTGATGGATTTTTAACTGTATAAACAGGGTCATCTTTATCCCAGCATGCTAGAGGAACATGAAACTACAAGTCTGACAGAAAGGACTGAGCAAAGGTAGTAACAAATTTACTCCTTATGCTCAAGAAAAGTGGTGGGAGGATGTCCAAGCAACATGGCAACAACAGCCACATTAGAGGTGTGCAGCCTGCACTACTGTGCTGAGTGCTGTGGAAAAGGGCTGCAGAGGAGCAGCACTGGCCACAAAACGTGATCTAACACCCATCAGCAACTTTGTACTGGGACTTGGTGTAGTTTGGCTCATCCCAAGAGGGTATATAAAGTTCTTGAACTCTGATCTTGAAGGTGATGCTGAAGTCTTTCTCCCTACCTCTTAACCAGATGTGTCAGCAGCACAGTGGCTCTCTGCACTTATGTGAGTCCTGTTAGCAAGGGCAACACCCTCAGTTTGAGTTGGAACCCAGCAAGGACTCCACCACAGGTAAAGTAGCCTTTCTGCACCAAAAGGAAGAGTGATGCAGAACTGAATGTACCCAAGGGAGAGTGATAAAGAACAGAATCTGTTGGGCTCTGATCACTTGCTCAGAGGGTCTGCTGATCATGGCTCATCTGAAGATATTTGTCTCCCAGCACTTCCCTCCCCCAGCCATAGCTTGCAGCCCCATTAGCTGAGCTGAGATAGCTGTTCAGCAGAGCAGTTCTGCAAAAGGGATCACTGAAACACAGTGAAACAAAGCTGACTCACATTTACTGAGAGCCATGCAAAAATCCTGGAGACTGAAAACAGCCACAGAGTAGGGGCCAAATGCAGAACTGTACCAGGATGAAAACTCCCTACGAGCCATCCCTTCTTCTCAATCTGTTGAGATATTTTCCTTGGAGAGTCAGCAGTAAAAGAAAAGATGAAAACCAGGATCTCACCTCTCTCTGGGGAGTTCCCATCTGCCAGACCTTGGAGATAAGCATCCTGTTCTTTGTTGTGTCAGACTCCGACCCCTTGGATCTTTCCTTCCTCTCCAAACAGTGGTCCAGCCATTTCAGACCCAGGCATTTTGTCAAAGGAATGAAGGGTAAGCAGCAGCAAGGCCAGATGTCCCTTGGGATGACTCAAGAGTCCATCAGAATATTGTTCTACACAACGACCTTAAGAGGAATGTGAGCAAATCATAGCAGGGCATAGCACACATCCTCATGATCTTCACAGTGATCTTCATTATCTTAACAGATGCTAGATTTGTATCACTGGTGCACATGTACACTAAGGGTTTATTTCTAACTCTAATTGTCTGCAGAGGACTTCTACATTATGTCGGTATTGTTCAAACATTTATACAAGAGATTTTTCCCACAACATCCAACATTTCCTGTTTGAATTCCAGTGGCCTTAAATGCTGAGAAACTCCCTAAATAGCTTGTGGTGGGTGACACAAGCTCATGGTTTTATTTCAATGAGAAAAGATGCATATCCAGTGAGGACCACCTACTCATACAATATGAAATACTGGGGCAAAAAAGTTCCAATATAGCAGTAATACAAAATAAAGTGAGTCATGCTGAGAAATCACACCTTTTTTATTGTGATGTAAAATGTGTAGTTTCTTATTGTTATTCCAATATGCCAAAATCTAAGTTCAGATTTCTCCATCCACTCTCTGTTAGCTATTAGAGTTCAAGATCTGTGGGTAGTATACAGCAAGATTTTCTTACTTTTTTTTAAAATTCCAACTGAAAAGTCATTTATATATTTAAAAATTTCTTTCCGTTATGCATAAAATTAATAATTGTTTCTTAGCTAGTGTCTGCCTATAGCATTAACAAACAAGTGGAAAGCAGGATCCCAACTTGCCAGTCAACTAGATCAATCTTACATCAATGTCTCTTTGAAATCAGTGATGTGACACCACTGTAAAATCCGATCAGCTTCTCTCAGTTCATATGCCGAAAGTTAATGACAACAAGATAAAATCACAGAAGGGATCAACGACATTCCTATTTACTTGGTCTTTGCTATGGAGGCAAATGGTGCCAACAGTACCTGCCAAAAGTGATTAACTTCTATGACATTTTCTTCTCAGTAGTGAATTCAGCACTGTGATCTCTGGCCTAACTCACTACTGCTCAAACCATGTTGAAATCACAACAGTGGAGGTTGTTTTAATAAAGATAGCAGTGGCCAGGCAAACCAGCCCCACCATGTACGCACTGGTATCAGACACAGGGCAAAAGTTTCAGTAGAGCTGAAGAGTGATGGGGAAATGTGACAGGCACATGTTCATCAATGCTGCAGTTTACCTGAAAAGGACCATTGCCCCTGCAAGGGCAAAAGGGAGTAGAGAGTAAGTCCTTTAGACAAACATGAAATGATTGTCCTAAGTTCAGCTGCAGTTAAGGTACACTGATGTGCCAACAAGGGAGAGATGTTCTCACCAGAAAAAAAGGAAAAATGTGCTGTGTGTAGTGAAAATATAGCAAAAATTCTCACAATCTTCCTACATATGCCCTGTCCCTCTTTCTCCTTTCTTCTAGGGCCTTTTCCCTTCCTTCATATTTGACATATCCTCCTAAGGAAAAATTCCTGTCTGTTTTTTTAGCCTCATAAATGGTGTCATTTACATGTGGCTCACTCAGCTTTAGTTTTACACCCTTTTGTCCTCTTCTGGATAGAGCTGTCCACCCAGATGTTTGCACTTCTCCAAGGCTGCCCTGGCTGGGAGGGTCTTCTGGCTGGTCTTTACAGCACACACTCTTTTGGCAAGTCAGTAGAAAACATTTTTCAAGTGATGCAATTCACTCATTCTTCATTCTTAATTTTACCCAATTTTTTTTGTTTTCTGACCAAAGCCTATTAAATGGCAACAGTATGTCAGATGCAAAGAGGTCATGACAGCAACAAGTATCAGTGTCTGTGGTATATTACATAGGACAGTACTACTAATGCCACAGACAGTGACATCATAACAAGGTCTGATGCTTTACAGTGTTGTCATGCTCTTAACTCATATGGAGTTAGACAGTTCTAAACCACACATCGTGTTCTACAGTGTTTGTGTCTACCTCATCTTTGAATGTGCATGGTATTTATCTGTCTAGACCTCTGTCATTTTGCCAAGTCTTCTTCCTCTTTCTGTTCTCTCTGTCCTCTGAAAAATTTTAAACCCATTGGTCAACTTCAGTCAAATTCAACTGCAGTAAGAATCTCACAGGTATAGCAAGTTTAAGCAGCCAGATGAATAAATTCTATTAAAACTCTCATTTTTATAAGACTAAGTTCTAATCTGAACTAATTCTAATATATTAGGTCTTCATAGATCTTACCATAAACTCCCTTTTCCCTCCATTGAGGGAATGGCTACAGGCTCAGTCCCTCTTATAAACCTGAAGATTAACACAGGAGCTCAACCCCCAAGCACAATTAAGCATCAGTTCCAGCATTCAGGGAAGGACCTTTTTGTTTAAATCTAAGTGTATAAGCCAAAATCTGAGCCAAATTGTGTGAGTCTCCTCTTCTTTGCAGTAAAATTAGGTGTAAGGATCCAGTGACAAAGGCATGACAGCACATCTGGTAAACAAAACTTCTGAGGTCGTATTGCCACCAAAATGATACCTTATGAGATGGTAGGTAAGGACCACAGTCAAGCCCCTTATATTCCCCTAACTTTCTAGTTGTTTGACTCTAGCTGGCTTGATGGCCTTCATGGACATCCAGTAGATGATATTCAGATCAGAGATCTAAGAGAAATTTAAGCCTTCTAAATCCCTGTGTTTCTGTTTCGTTGTGATTCAACTTACATCTGGAAAATTGTAGACAAAACCACTCCTCTGTTTAACAGGTAAGGAAGAACTTACAAAAACCTGCAAGGCATTCAGCTGTTACCTTAGTGAGGAGGCACATATAAATACCTAGAAGACACAACTCGTATTCCCAGTGTCAACACTAATTTAGTTTGAGTCGCTGTTTTATTCTTCTGCATTAAAATCTCCCACCCTTCCCCAAGAAAGGAAAAAAGGCCAAATCTTTTAAAATAATGTTAGAAACCAAGTGCTAATATGTTTGTTTTCATAATGTCAGTATTTTTCTGGTTTTGATGGAAATCTTGCTGTCAACTTATAGAATCATAGAGTCACTAAGGTTGGAAAAGACCTCCAAGATCATCAAGTCCAACATTCAACTGAATACCACTGTGCCCACTAAACCATAGTGTGAAATTCCATGATTACCTTTTTTGAGAATTTCCAGGGATGGTGACTCCACCACTTCCCTTGGCAGCCAGGAACAATGCAGAGCTGAAAAATGTTACAGAACAGTTCACTCAGTTTACACTCACTGGTAATATAGTCTTAGGGAATATAAGATGTGGATATAAACAAAAAAAAAGACTTCCTTCTGGAGCGTTTTTTTCCTGAAAACTGAACTACCATCCAAAATTTACTCAGGATGAATCAAAGACATCTGTTAAGAACAACTATTTTTGTGTTGCTTCCAGCCTTATGTGTGCTAGTGTTCTGAGTGGAAACAGGAGAAAGCATAAATAAACTATAAAGTAATTAATTGCAAATCAGAGTAGGCATTATTATACAGAGTTAGAAATTACCCAGTTTACTGAGAATCAGTCTTCATAAAATTGCACTACTGTTGCTCTTGTAAGGAAGTGAAAGCAAAGAATAATGTTCTGTAATACTAATTCAGTATATTCAGGAACTACTTAGCAAGAAATAGGGCCTCATTAAGGCACTGACCAAATTTGTAAGTGCAGCTTTTTTCATAATTATGATGAAATAGGGTAGTGGTAAATCCAATACTGTTGATTGGTTAAGCAAAATTTATAGAAGTGTGAGATCACCAGAATTACTCAAGAGAAGTATTTAGCACATGAAGCTGATGAAGATGAGCTTGTAAAAGCTAAAAGCAAGAAAACAGTTGAGCAAACACAATGGATATTGATGGAAAGAAAATAAAATTTTATTAAAGCAAAAAAAGTTCTGAAGACATTACTAGTAATCAAATCCTACAGTTTCAGGAGGTCCAGTAAATCTTTTGTAAACCTTTGGCAACCTAGCCAGTAGCATTAAAAGAACACTGGGACTTGATCTTTCCTTTCCATTTCCTTAAGATTTAAAACCACCTCCATTCTAACCTTCTTTCACAGTAAGATTAAGTAAGCAAAGAATAGGATCCCATAAATATTATTGATTATCTTTTACACAGTATAGGAAAACTGCGACAGTAAAACTAAGAGCTATGGACTTAAATGTCTGTAAACTCAACAAAGTTCAGAATCATGCCCTGTGTATTTCCATGATGCATATTACCAAACCATTACAGCAGGAGATCTATCCAGTATAGTATATCCTCACATGTTACCTCCACATGGTTCACAGTACAGTTTTAGGCTTGGCAAAACCTGGATATGTAACGTTTATTTTACTTAAAGCCATCTCCTAGAGCACCTTATTGGTCTAAATATGATACTGATATATTTAATGGGGAGTTGGTACTCTGTCTTTACAAACGCTGGCTTAGATTCTTACATAAGGAATTGGTATTTCATTTTCAGTTGGGCCAATTCAGATGACCAAGCACCAAATTCAGGTCTATGTGTAGGTTTATCACTACTCTTCCTATAAAAAAGTTGCCAGGCTGAGTGAAATCAATCACAAGGGATGCAACCTGGAGTTACATATTGTCTGTCCACACTGAGTATCACCTAGGTTGCCCTATTCTGCTGCAATAGAAAAGTAATCAAATTATGTAGCAACTTGTTCACAAAATTATTGGAATGGCAAGGTCCCCACAGAGTTAATCATCATGGATCTGAAAAATCTGTGCTCCTGTGGTGGGTAGTAATGATGTGAGGCCCTAAGTAACCTGCAGCCATAAGAACCTGGACAGCTACTCTCTCTGGATGTGTCTCACAGTGTTCCGAGTGGTCTCATAGATGTTTAGTGACGCCTGTTAGTGACTACAGTAAATTGCGTTGATCTTACAATGAAGTGCCTGACCCTACAGTGAGAGTGGAAGGGGTAAACATTTGCATCCTTGCATCAATTTACTGTTATAAGCAGAATTAAGGACCTGCACAGGTGGTTCCTTTTGCAGGTTCCAGGTACAATGAACTGGACTTCCCTGAACATTATTAAAGCAACCAGTCAGTAATATCATTCCTCGACTGAATGCACATGTGTGTTGCCCTGACTTTGCAGTGTTTCAGTGGTTTTTCTTTCTGTAACATTTTTCTCAGACTTTCTGTAAACATGGCCATGGTTCTCTTGGTAACTATCTATGCTTTCCTAAACTGTATCTATGTTTATAATTCCAGTATAATGGGTGGAGAAATATGATTGACAAATACTTTGACCAGTGGATTAAAAGAGGTGGTGATTTCTACCTCCAATCCACGGTGATGTGTGAAAACATATAAATAAAAGTCAGAGGGTTCTGCCCTCTCTCTTTCTGCCCTCTTCGTCTGCCGTGTCGGTGTGATTCCTTGTTGGCTCTCTTTGGGCCCTCGGCCTGGTAGGCCGGCCTGAACGAGTGCTACACATGTGTTTGCAGTCCCTCTGTGTTATACATGGTTATCATGAGGCTGGAGGAGATTACATAAACTCTTTGTTTAGATTAAGTTAAAGAGCCACCTTCTGCATTCCCTCTCTACATCCCTGTAGACAGCTCTAGGTTTTGCTGAAATTCTGTCCCTCCTTAAAAAGAACAGCTTATATTGGTGAAATTTTAAATGAAGCCTCTTTCTTCTACAACTGCCATGTCCCAGTTCATCTTATGACTGTACTCATTACTGGTGTTTGCCTGGAAGCTGCAAGGCTGCCACAGCCTCATTGCAAAACCTGGCTTAGAGGATTTCATGTTCCTCTCATCTTCTGCAGAAAACTCCTTGACATTCAACATTTTTGTGGCAAATATTATCTTCAATGAAGCAGGGTCCAATATGAATAAATAAATAATCTGTCAGAAAATTGTTTGGGGTATTTACTATGATTTCTCTTATTCTTCCTCATTTTACTTTGTTCATTTCTTCCAGTGTCACCCTACTAGTCTCTTCCTACTTGTTTAGTCTAGTCTCTATTGTCTGATCCACCATACTTCTGGATTTTGTGAGTGGGCATAGTGACCACCTGCTTTTCCAGGCACAGAAACCTACAGCAGCCTCATGTGGAGAATCACAGTCATTACCATTATACCTGCCATACACAGCAGATATTCAAAACAGGGCAATCTCTTGGGTGACCAAGTTCAAGCTGAAACAGAAGCTTTAATGAAATATGAAATGTTGCCTTTGGGTACATCGTCAAATTTAATCATGCACTTAGTGGAAAATGTGCATTGTTCTGTCTCAGGCTAGAGACTGCAGCCTTTATGGAGATCTCCAATCACTCGTTTCATCCCCTAAAAAGCAGTTCCATTCAGAACATGAAGTATAAGCTAGTCATTTACAGTTCAAAGCACAATTAAAGAACCCAAATCAGGGGTGGATTTCGAAGCTGTGACTGTCAGTCGATCTCACATGAGAAAATGTGAAATACTCAAGTCTTCACCCTTTTCCCCTCGAGGTTCAACAGCCCTTTTACCTGGCTCGTTTAGATATGCTCTAGAGAGGAGACTCCCTCTCTAAAAGCACAGGAGGGAGCAGGCATCAAGACTGGGCCAGAATGCACTGTTTCTAAGCGCTTGACTCAGGCACTGTAGATGCAGAGTGAGGAAAAGTAAAGCTGGCCTCATAGATCAGCTCAATGATTGCCCTGGATTTATTCCTGTACTTGCCTCGAAATGGCAATCTGATTATGCATAACTAAGATTTTCATGAGTTGTAACTAAACTGCATGTTTCTTATTTTTGGGATACCTGACAAGTTGCCCCAGACTCTATTTTTCTGAAGCACCAAGCATTTCCATCTGTGTTGTTATGTAATAAAAGCTATGTTAAAAAGGCTTAGTCTTTAGTAGACATCTCTGTGTATCTCAGTCCCCAAGATGTGCAATGAGGATAAAAACAGTGCTACTAACAGTATTTCTGTGGAACTAAATTAGTATATTAAAAAGTGTAGCACTGGGTCAGGCCGGCTAGGCCACAGGAGCCCAAAGGAGAGCCAAATAAAAGACCACACAGAGACAGCAAACGGAGAGGGCAAAAAAAGAGAGAGGGCAGAACCCTCTGCCTTTATTTATATGTTTTTACAAATCACCGTGGATTGGAGGTAGAAATGACCACCTCTCAATTCCATTGGTCAAAGCATCAATCTATCATATTTCTCCACCCAGTATACTGGAATGATAACAACACAGACAATTAGGAAAACATAGATAGTTGTTAGGAAACCATGGCCATGTTTACAGAAGAATGTGTGAGAAAGTATTACAGAAAGAGAAACACTGAGAAACTGCAAAACTCAGGGCAACAAAAAAGCCTTATATTTCACATGATGATTGCGATGGAAGCAGCACAAGGAAATTATTCTTTTTATTTTCAGAGAAGTGTATAGTAAACACAGGATAAGACCATAGTTTGATGAATTACTATAAGACAAAACACTGATCAGTGTAACACAGCCAGCACATCTCGTCCACTGTACGTGGCAGTGTACCTCTGCAGAGAATATGCTGTCATGAAATATGTAGTCATGTACAAGTATTTTCAAGTTACTTTCTCTACCTCTTTCTCAGTCTGATCATTTAATAAAAATATCTCTGTAGACACTCATGTGGAACTATATGGAGAATTGTGTACCTATATACATATACAGTCATCTAAACACATATATAGGAATACTTCACAAAATATTGCATTTTACTTTTAGCATTCAAAGCTACCACTGCTTTTCCTGCCCTATAACACTGGCATTAGTTTATCAAAGGCTTCCTCTGCTGGAGCTTCTGCACATGCAGCTGCATTTCTTTTTTTTTCCCCTGTAACATTTTAACACTCGAACTATTGTGAGGTAAAAAATGAACCTCACAATTTTCTTGTTTAATGACATATATTGTATTGAGATGATATTTAATTCAATGCACTGTTATAAACAGAGATCAGTTATATGTATTTGTGTATTAATTTTATTTTAAATGGAATAAAAATTAAACCTCATTTTTGAACTTCTTTGCTTCAGGGGCCTGCTGTCTTAAGTTTCACTAATCCTCCCATTGATGGTGCTTTATTTGTTTGAATTAGGAATGACTCACATAAGGTACAAGTACCTTCAAACTATCACTGGTATTTTGACAAATCAGTGTTAGCTGGGAAGTCTTCAACAAGATTCTCTGTTCACACGACCCTTCTGTCTGGGAATTCTGGGATTTCATGACAGATTTTGTTCAAGTAAATGAATGAACATACAGAAAATGTTATTCACAGTAGGTATAAAACGGGTTGGGGGGGGGTAATCCCTCAGGAGGAAATTACAGCAGTGGGAAACTCTTCCATTTATGCAAAGACAAATGAGAGCTCATGAGGAATATTTTCCCAGCCTCGATAATTTTCAAAGTGGCAACCTGTTTGTATAAGAAAGGCATAACAGGATATCATTTAACTCAGGGTGTCTATAACTGATACTACTATATGGCTTAACCAATTTGGTTCTGTCTTTTCAGAAGTTCTGTGAAAATTTTGATTTAGAAATCAAAACACCCTGCATCTATCTAACCAAAGCTACAAAAAAAATCTCCTGCCTTTTTCCATACATCCACTGGCATCCTTTCCATTTGTGCAACGGATTCAAACTTCTTGACTTCACCTTCATAATTCTTCAAGGACAGTGCTGCCTGTAGTCTAGTTTCCAGTTCTGCCTCATCTTCCACCTCTGTCCATCTCTACCTTCTGCTCAGTCCTCTCCTCAATACCTCTGCACCTTCTTTTGTCCTTTGTGCCTGTTTTCAGTCAACCCATGGAACAGATTCCTAGCCCCTCTCCATTAGGCAGTCAATTTTCTGTTTCTCCATACCAGCTCTTTAAAATTCCACTGTCTTGCCTTCATTACTCACCTTGGACTCCCAGATTAATGATAATCTGTGGAGAGCTGTGAGCCCTTGGTACTCCCTTGGAGAAGGGAGGCTTGATAAGAAACCTTCCTATAGGTTACAGTGACTACTCAGAATACCCCCAGCATGCTTTGCGCCTTTATGGTAATACCTTGTACCCAGTTGGCTAATTGGTTCCTACCCCACCCCTACCTTTCCCCATAAAAACCACTGCATTTGCCTGGGAAGGACAGGGAGTTTATGTTTCTGGCTTCCCAATAAAATCAACCTCTGTGGAACAGCCAAACGGGTCTCTTCGTTTGTCTGTCCCTGAGTTGGCCTGAGGGTGATTCGCAAAGAGCTGAAATCACTAAGAGCGGATATCACTGCGAGTCATCCGTTGCCTGGGGAGACAGCCTTAGCCCCTGTAGGAGTCGCTCTCTGCAGGGCAATTTTTAGGGCCGCGGAGTGCCGGTGCTGACCAGCATCGGCCCCCCTTTCGGCAGTAATCCCCTTATGATATTATGGCTTCTGTTTGTTCAAGTGAGGTCATCATTAGCTCAGAGCAGGGATTTCTCTGTCATTATATTAATCCTAAAGTGGGCATTATCCAGAATTAGCCAATTTCTTTAATAGTAACTCTGAGAGGATACAGAAGTGTACTTGAGTACTGAGTGGGGGGAGCAGGACAATAACCTTGTAAGGAAAACCTCACTGGCATAAATGTACATGTTTCACCTGTGACTTGTTTCTCCAGACAGCATTTCCAACCTCTCCCTTTCACAGGAACTGGCTTTGATGGACAGGCTGAGATTAGGAACAAAATAGAAAGACTTAACAAAATAGCAAAGGCAAGAAGCAGAGCTAAATAAAAGCAGGAGATTATTTTCCTGGTGTGGATCAGATGGTTTCAACATTTGTCAGAGTGCTGAGGAGGCAGAGGGATGAAGAGAGCTCAGCCAGGGACAGGCATGTGCTAGGTGTCTAGTGAACACATTTCGTTTCATGCCAATGTAAACATTTTAAGGGAGTATGACATATGTGAGAAAGCAGAGTTCCCTGACCCTATCTAAATCAACAAATGGCCATTAGTCTTCCTTCCTTTCCCCTCTACAGATATCTCCATGCCAAGCTCTAGTAAATCTTATTCTGCCCAATTCATCCTTTCCTCCCCAAATCCCCTTCCACAGGAAATCGTAGGTGTGGGAGTCACATGGAATCAAATTAGTTTGGAAAGCAAGTGCAAAGTCAGTATTTGAGAATATCCAGTTGGGGGAAGCTGTGTCTGCAGCAGGGGCTGGGAAGGCAGGGAGGAGTGCTGGCTCCCCAAGCCCAGGACTGCTAGGGGACAGGAACACACAGAAGTGGTGTTCAGCACCAAGCAGAGGGCAGCTGTGGGGAGAAGGGCTTTTATTTGGTCTCAGCTCTCAGCTGATTGCTCCTGGGCCACAGCTGATTCCTTGGAGTAAAATAGCTGCTGCAGGGCCTGATCACTACTGCTGTGCTTTTGCCACTCTCAAACACCTGTGGGGTCTCACTCCACAAATCAAAGGGGATTTGACATCAAAAACCTGTGGGGTCCCAGACCTCAGGTTACACTGACCTTCTGAAGAGCAACTGAAGAACATAGATGAAAAATCAGCAAATAACTAGAAAACAATATAGCAAATAAGCTTTCAAAAGTTTCTAAACCCAGTGTTTTTCAGTAGAAAACTGTTGGCTAGAAAAATCTCTAAAACTTCTTCAGCTCCAGTGAATTTATTTATTTATGCTTCACCAGCAATAAAAGATATTTTTTTTAATATTCTAAGAACCATTTACAGAGGACCATTTAACAAGCAAACACTTAAAATGCTTTCAGTATTCCTGAAGTAAATCCTTGCATAGGTATGCAAATTCAGAAAAAAGGAAACATCCCTCTACCTCAAGAATTTAATCAACTCACTATACTCACAGCTGTAAAAGGACACAAATGGTCACTATTTCACAGAGATGCCATTGAAAATGTCTGTAAAATTTTTGATGTTTGCTTTATAGCTAAGGAACTTGACATTTTCTAAAGATCAGCCTCTTCAAAAAACCTTATACAATTTACAAATGGACCAAATGGATCAGCTGGGATCTGCCTATTCAGCAACAAGAATAATCATGTATTTATACCTCAGACCTGATTCCAGAATAATCCTGACTATTATAAAATACAGAAGAATATACTTTACTCCGACTTAGAATGGGTTTCGAAATTTTCTCCCAAAACATCCATTTCTTAACCTAAGATTACATGCTTCAGTGCATTGCAAGGCTCTCTACCATGGAAAAGGCCTAAAGCAGTCTCATATAGCCTTCCTTCATATCCTTGACTTAGAAAAATCCCATGCAGGAAGAGTCCATATTCCAAAGAGTTTTTTCCCTTAATTGTAATCAGGAATGGCACATATTTGGCTCAAGGTAGTGATGCATACATATAAGCTTTCCTTGCTTCTGGATGGCTTCTAAAAATGTTGAATCTGGAATTCGAGCACTTCCTTTTCTGATGCAATTTGAGAAAGCAAGTTTGTAAATAATTGGACTACAGCTGCTATTGATGACATTATCTGCATCTATTAGTGAATCCATACATACAATTACTGTCTTCAGTAACTCTGTAAGTAGTGATGTAGAAAAAGACAGGGGTTTTTCAATGAACAGCAACAACTATTCAATCAAATTATGTTTATCTCCAAACCAACTATGGAATTTTCCTATCCTTTTAAATCTTGCTCCATTACAGCCCAGAAAATAAATTAAGCCAAGGCTTTCTCCAAATAACCCTTCATAAAGTTATCAACAAATTTACCAAATAAAAGCTTGTCACATACATTTTTCAATGTCAACATAAACATACAGCCTTTTAGGTTCAAATTATTTTACAGCTACTTCTGTGAAACTGCTTAATCACAATTGATTCAATTCAACAGAGATTTCACTTTATAACAGAGCTGAAGCACACTCTGTAAATGCAAGTCAAAGGAACACCTTGCCCCAATATATCCAATATTAAATGTAAATAAATATTTCAGCTAAAAATCGTTTGCCTTGATTGACTAATTATGGCTCCTAAACAGAGACTTCAGCTTCCAGAAAAATACCTCCTTTGGGTAGCCACCTACTCCAGAGTGGGGTCTCCCACAAGCTACAGATCTCATGGACCTCCATGGGCTGCACGGGCATAGCTGCCTCCCCATGGGCTGCACCCAGGGTTGCAGGGGAATCTCAGCTCCAGCACCTGGAGCACGTCCTGCCCCTCCTTCTGCACTGACCTTGGAGTCTGCAGGGCTGTTCCTCTCACATATTCTCACTCCTCTTTCTGGCTGCAGGTTGTCTGACAGAATTCAATGACAGTTTGCCTGATGTTAATCTCAAGCCAAAAAAATGTGCAAGTTCTACAAGGGATTTGATTAGTACAGAACAAGAATAGCCAAGTTTTTTTCCCATCTCAAATACATTATCCCAGAGGTGCTACCACTGTCATTGATGGGCTTGGCCATGGGCAGCAGTGGGTCCATCTTGGAGCCACCTGGCATTGACTCCGTTGGACATGGGGGAAGCTTCCAGCAGCTTCTTACAGAAGCCACCCCTGTAGACCCCATGCAGTCCCCCGGTACCAAAACCTTGACACACAAACTAAATGCAGTGTTTTAGAATGATGAGCACTAATCAGTCATTCATTTCCATTAGAATGCAGGGGTTACTTCTGCTTATGTCTTGTAATTATTAATTTTAAAGGACCAAAAGAAAGTGGAGAAAAATAGTTGAAGCATCTAAAAAGGTACTAGCAAAATAATATAAAGCAAAATCTGAAAAGTTGCATAGCTGAATTCCTTCAAATATTTCACTGGAAAATAGAGTGTGCTTTTTCTTCTGATTTCAATTTCCGGATAAGAAAGAAGTTATTAAAATTGTAATAGCTAAAAGGGTTTGTACAACATATTCTTTTATACTGCTAGGACCTTCTCAACTTTTGTACTCTGCTGAATTCCATTTATTTCTCAGCATTTTAGAGGACTGCCAATGTGATTGGATCAGAATTAAATCAGAATGCTAGAAAAGTTTGGAAAATATTTAACCTTGCAAAAATGCAGGACCTTATTGAATATTATGAGGCAGAAATAGCTGCAAATACAAAAACGGATCTGTTGTCATAGGCAGGAGACATACAATATGAAGTCTTATTTTTTAAATACTCAGTTTTGTACTTGTGTGCCTGTGTTCTGTTTAACTCATGTATTTAGTTTTGCAACCCAAAAAACACAGAAGAAAAAATAATTTCTATTTTACATCTGTTTATTGTAGAAAGTTAATTGGATTTTGACATATTTTTTTTGTCTGCAGCTACATACCACAGAATAGCTGAGACTGGAAGAACTTACTTAATTTTCCTGTATATGTCATAGTTTCCCCAACCCTGTTTCAGTTGAGGGACACAAACCTGTGCTTTTGTACATGGTCCAGGAAAAGAGGCACAAGGAGGAAGAGGGTGACATCTTCTCCCTCTGCATTTAGTGTGGGTACATGGTGAACTCAGAAGTCCTGACCTGATGAGTGTTCTGACCAGCACCTGGTCAAAGGGTCCTCTGACATCTGCCTAGGAAATGCCACGTGTTACTTCTTCGTGGAAACTCAGGTGCATCAGATCAAGGAGGATCTGGCAGGCACCCAAGCACAAGAGGAGTTTTAAGTACAGTGACATTAAACCACAGCCAAATCTTATCCATCCCACCCTAACTGGGAAGTGCTTCCCACATCCAGCTCTATAAATGCAACTTCTGAGCACTTATAGAAGATTATCCACCCGACATATTCCCACTACACAGTCTTCATGCAGAGGTCCATCTAAGCAAGCCTCACACCTGATGCGAGCCTAGGGCAGATGCCTGTGAAAGCTATCAAGGTAAAACAAGACTTAGTCTCCAGAGACCTCTGCAGTTCCGGATCTAGTGACAATGTCTGTGAACACAGTAGCACCAGGGGAGGTTTAGAGTGGATATTGGGAAAAATTTCCTCACTGAAAGGGTGGTCAAGCATTGGAACAGGTGGTTGAATCACCATCCCTGGAGGAGTTAACAAAGTGTGTAGCTGTGGTGCTTAGGGACATGATTTAGTGGTGGACCTGACAGCACTCAGGTTAAGTGGTTGGACTCAATGATCTTAGAGGTTCATCTTCCATGAATCCAATCAAGTCTTTTTTTTGAATGCATGCAAACTTTTGCTATGTTTAGCAAACTTTTCTGTGTAAAGATTCATTGCCATGAGCCCCTCTTCCCTAGAGATAAATACAAAATCCCCTCTACTGCACACAGTAAATAATGAAAACCAGAGTACATGGAAACCCTGATGGGAAGTGCTCTGAGGGTTTTCTCGTGGAAAGCAAACACCAGTGACTGCAGTTCTGAGCTGCAAAGAGAACACAGAACAGGCTGTGCTTCCTGCCACCCTGTGCATCCTGGGCTGGTGCAATTCAGGGAGGTAACACGTGACATCACATCTGGAGGAGACTGGAGGCAAAATACACTGAGAAAAAGAGCAGAAAAAGAGAAAGAAGGGGAAAGGGAAAGGGAAAGGGAAAGGGAAAGGGAAAGGGAAAGGGAAAGGGAAAGGGAAAGGGAAAGGGAGCTACAGGCGGTGCCACGGGGCCCGGGAGCGCGGCGCGCGCGGCGCTTTTGCGCCCCCTAGCGGCTGCCCCGAGCACACCCGTTGCCCGGCGCGTCCCCCGCCCTGCCCGGTTTGGACCTTGTGGGATCCAGGCCCTTGGCAGTGGACAAAAGACGTGTACCTGGGAAAACCCTCTCCGTTTATGAATGGTTTTTATAACAAAGCTTTACTGCACTCAAAGCTGAGCCTGGTCTTTGCTTCTGAATGCTTGTTTTCTCACAGCCTCGCCTGTGAGCCCCCTGCCAAGGACAGCCTGCCACAAGCACAGAACCCAAAACTGTCGGACCAGATGAGGCTGGTGAAAAGCTGAGGCAATGGAGAGTAACACACGGAAAATATATAGCTGTGAGCCCCTTTGATACCAGTATTAGCAGCCTTCTGTCTCACTGAGAATTGCACTGGAAATATGTACCTGGGTTTGTCTGCTCGTGTGTCTGCTGAAAGCCATGGATGCCCTTCTTTCCTTAATTTTAACTCATTTTACAATGAGCTGCTAAATGACGTGCATCCTGTCTTTATAGATCAGGACACCTGGCAGATCAATACCCAGCCTGGAAATGGGTGTGCAGGTTTCCAGTACCCCTTCTGTAAATTACTTACATTCTTTATACAGCCATACCAACAGAAATCCCACAAAGCACTTCTCCCATGCCAGTGGATTGTCTCTGCTGGCTTCTGGTTTGGCAATGGGACAATAAGGGCATGCTCCAGAGGAAGACATGCAGAACAAAATTAAAGTCACCAGAAAGGTTTCTTATGATCAGGATGGTCAAATAACTAAATAATTTGAGTTCACCAAAATGAATGGTACAAATGAAAGACATACTACTGGAAAAAGAAAACAAGAGAAAGAAATGCAGTTTCATAACATCAGAGACTACAAGTCCTTTAATGGCAATTTCTCATAGTTTGAAGTATCATTTCTGGAGTAGATATTAAGTGTAGTTAAACCAAGATATTCTTTATTTGAAACACTCAATCAGTTTCTCTTGATATGCTACGCCCTACAGATTCTCTTATAATATAGTTGAAACTAGACTGGGAAATAACCAACTGATTAACAGTCCTAAATATATGGCCACACAAATCTTACGTTATCTTATGGCAGTTGGGAACCATCACCTGCAAATATGAAACAGAGACTCCTGGAAACAGTTTAATGTCCTTGAAAATTCCCTGTGTTTAACTAAAAATTTATTTGTTTTCACAGTTTTTTTGTTACTAGAGAGGAAATGAAATGAACCTTTGAAGACAATAACCATCTATCACATGCAAAATGTTGTCTTGTCATTGCCGTATTTCAGATGTGCACCAGGAAGCTGCCAACTAATCTGTAGCACTCTGATTTTCTAGCATACACTACATTTTAAAACAATGTCTATTTGCAAGAATGATTTTTTAAGCTCTAATTATCTTTTCAGGTCCATCTCCTTTAATATTTGTTGCTGCCAGCTAATCTAGCCAACGCTGACAATGGGGAGATTAAACCTCATAATTAAAGGTGGCAACATCTGCCAGCACAGGTCTGCAATCTTCATTTGCCACTTTCATTTTTGAGTAGGAATTCTAATTAAGCCAAAAGCAGCCTCAGGGTGTCAGTAGAACATAGCTATATATATCCAAAGTACCTACTTGGACTCCTGCTCACAGGCTCGGACCTGGTTGTCAGAGGCCACATCATCAAAGCTTGAGGCTTTCATTAAAGCCATTAAATTCCCGTGAAATTTAGCCACTGGCATTCTCCAATAGGACTGTTGTGCCACAGGCTGAGGACTCTTTCTGGCAAAAGAGCCCTAATAGAGTGAGAACATCCAGGCTTGCAGCCAGAATTAATACTCTTTTTAAGCTCCAGTGCTTGTTAATCTTAGTGCAGAAGCTTTTTCATTTTAGTATCTACCTTTATAAGTCAGCTGGGTCCAGGCTGCTCTACAAAGGAGCTGCATTCTTAATAAGGCTGGTGTGAGGGAGGGCTGAAGAGGGTGTACATACAATCTCTTCACCTCTCATTTCAAAGACTCCCATGTCTGACAACAAACCCCCACTGTGCTCAGAGAATTCAGTCTCCCCAAGAGCAGGACCTTTCTCACAATCCCTCTACAAGGCCCGTGATATTTTTCCTCAAGCTACTTCCTACCATGCTTCTTCTCTAAGCCCCCCACAAGGCTAGTCCTCAGTTTCCTTCTAACAGAGAGGAAACGTTCTGCTTTTAAGCAACTTTTTGCCTCCAATTGTTAAAGGCTAGTCAAGCATACAAGGAAAGAGGAATGTTTTCTCTCCCTTAACCTTGTAACATACCCTATGAAAAGCTTTGTTTCCTCCAATAGCTACATAAATCTTTAGGAAGAAGTCCTAAACCGTGGCGGTTCTGAAATGATGATGGTTTCTGCTCACTGTATTAATGCTTGGTTAAAATAAAAAACAGCAAAGAGAAAATTCAGAGAGTTTTTAACTGGTTTTATTCCACGTGCTACTACAGAGCTGGTCTGTTAAAACTGAAGCAAAGATGAGAAATACCATGCCTAGCTGCCACAGATTGGATGCCAGGTTCCAGAAATACTGCTGTACTGACAATAGTCACATTTTTATTGATATTATTCTATTTTTACTGACAGAGATTCAAAGAATTCACAATCCTTAGCTTTAAATGTGCTTTTACAACTTAAGTTGGTTTTATTTATTACCACACGATGGTTCACAAAGTGAATGCCACTAAGAATGAAAAACCTAAGATCAGGCCCATATATCCAAAAATTAAAATGACAAAGGTTATATGAAAAGCTGTAAGTTTTCTTTTAAAAAAAGTTTTCATTTGTAGTGAATTATGAAATAGAGAATGGTAGAGTCAAAATTGGATTATGAAACACATTGACTGTGAAAATTAAATATAAAATCAGTCATAGTTCTTGAATGTCACTATCAACCTTACTTGTATAAAAATCAGGCCCTGATAGTATAAAAAACCTTATTTATACATTGAAATAATTGTTATGTTTCCTGATACGGAACATAGAAAGAAAACCTGATTCTGGTAAATTAACTTAAGGTGAAGAACAAGTATTTTTCCAAAATACTATGATGAAAATGGCAGGTATATATTTTTTTAAAATAAAATTTGCTGAAATGTCTTGCCAATTTAGGTATGTGGAGAGCATAAAAAGAGCACATTCAAAAGTCAGCATTACACTTCTTTTTATAATTTTTTCTGCTGGTTCTGAGGTTGTCTAAGAGGCAGTGGAATAGAAGCTGACAAACACTCCGCTTAATTTTTTTTTTGAAAACCCAGCTCTTCTTAGGACCTTCTTTCTCAAGTGGGAACACTATAAATGCTGACATTTCATAATAAAAATGAGTAACTGTATTATAGAAATATCTAATAAAGCTTTAACACTGAACTGTTCAAGTGAAGATGAAAGGTATTTATGATTGTAGTGATACATCATTCCACATAACCGCAAGAAGAAATATATTTCTATTTTCATATGTTAATGGAAATATGGATAATTGGTTCTCTGAATTTTCATTGAAACTGATCTGATTTTGACTGGTTTTTTGTTCATTGTCCATGTATCCCAGCGAATCCCAGTTGCAAGCAATCTACCTGTGTAGCGATGAACACCATTGAGATTTGCAAGGCCACACTTGTTGAACCACCATCCAGTGTTATCACTGAAGTTACTGCAGCTCTTTACAGGCTGTCCTTTAATAGTGCACGTTGGCCTGCATCCATCATTATCAACATCAAAAGTGCTAAAAGGCATGGAATTTTGGTTGTCTTCTTTTCTATATCCTCTAAATGCATCACCTAAGCACAACAGATAGAACAATAAAAAAGTTATTTATGGAAAAACATTTCTTACTTGATGGACACCTCGCAAACTTTTCCTCTGAATTTATTAGAAAAGTAGAATTCTTCAAAAGTGGTTCAAAAGTACCAGATAATGAGCTGTAAAAGTGCTAAAGATGCAGGAAAGAAAAAGAATAAAATACTGAGAAATATAGAGGAAGTTGAAATTCAACGAAACATCTTTATATTTTTGTTGCTTTTAGCAATTCGTGCTGGCTATGAAGGTAAAGGCTTCTGTTCTCAAAGACAGAGGAAGAAAAGAGAAAAGTAAACAAAAAGGATTGTAACTTCAGATTTTCCAGTAACATGCCCAAAGCCCCAGAGTGAGTCATGAAAAAAGATGGAATTGTTAAAACACAAAGGTCAGTTATTACTCTCTGTTACTGAAAACCTTACTGAAGAAATAGTGTTTTTCACAAATACAGAGAAAGCATTAACACCTTATGGAGTAACTATTTCACTGATAATAAGAACCATTCTTGCATAACACAGAAAAAAAGCAGTAAGACATGATGCAATATTTAATGCAAATCTTTGCATGCTTAGTATATTTATTCTACTAAGGGAGGTCTGGCACAAATTTGTGTCTATGTGTCACCCAGCAACTGTTACACACCGTAGGCCAACTTTGTTTCACTCAGTTTCTTTCTCTATCTTTTGTACACGACTATCTGGGCACTTCTGAATTATCCAAAGCGTCATCAGGAAGACTGCCACTAACAGCCTATCTGTGATGAGATAATGGGCATCTAAAGAATTGTACCATTAGGTAAATAAACACTAACACCTACAAAATCCCTTATTTATTTTATATATATCCCATTCCATTTCCTTTTTTTTAATTATTACAGGAGTGTTTATTCAATTATTCCTTTAAAGACATTGAAGTGATAAAGGAATGTCCTATGTAAAGATTAATATTGGCATAACCCATCACCATGTCATTAAAAATCTATCTGCATAAGTGTTCATTATATACCAGAGAAAAATACATTAGAAATAAAATTTTTGAAGTTCATTATTATCCTTTTGAATGCATTTTTTCATACTAAGAAAGGGAGCAACTCCCTTTAAATACTTCAAAGAATGAAGTCCTTACCAGCATTTCCTGAATAATGCCCCAAATGGATCTTAAAATAACACACTTCATCCTCTATCCAAAATCCATCATATGATGCATAGGCATGCTTCTCATTTTCTGATTCCAAATCCACATAAAGTCTGAAATGAGTGGCTTTTTGATTTACTATGTCAAAAATCTTCCTCAGTCCAAGCCAAAATTCTCCTTAAAGAAAAATATAATATATAGTTTAGAAATGGAAACTGTAAACGAAAAAATGATTGTTCTTGTTTTTCTGCTTTCCCTCCTGAACCAAATGTAATAAAAGTTGCATGATAGGCTTATATTCCTTTGAAAGACTAATGAAGGAACAGAGTAATCTTCCCACTTCCTTAGGAAATCCATGTAAAGGATTCCCATGTGTGCATCATCTTTTCTCTGTGATATTTTTTTAGAAAATTGTCCAGATGATAGATTTCAAATATTCATCTGCAATATATCTTAGAAGACCACAAAAACTGGATGAGTTAAAGATCCACTTGCATGAATGGAATTCAGTAGCACTTCTAAGGGCAATACTCAGAAATGATAAATCTTAGCATTCCATGAAATGTAAAAAAAAATGCAAACCCTATTCTCCAAATTTAAGCCCTGCTCTTGAGATTTGCTGCCTCCATAAATCATACTCGTAGCCCCACATCAGCTGCCCTTTTCTGTACAGAAAAGCTGTGTGCTTCCATTGTAATCCCAGACAAAGTTCTGAAAAAGCAAATGGGTTTAGACTTGCGGGATTAAAGGCGGCAATAAAAAATTAATATGACAGTTGTGTTGGTATTAGCTACTGAAAAATTTCCATTGTTTATAACTTTAAGCCTTATGGCGAAATATTATTGATTTTTCTCTGCTCTGAGGAAATATTTTGTAAATGTGATTCAAACCAACAAAGGCACTTTTTTTTTAAATCTGAAAAGAGAAGAAATACAATCTATAAATTATTTCAGGCAGAAAATATAATATTTTAACACTCTTGTGAGACTGAAATAGCTAAAGACCCTAGTGGGGTAATAGGCATTATTGGGAAGATCACACAACAGATTTGATTTTAAAAATCCTTAAGTAAAAATAAGACTTTTAAGAAACAAGAGCTTTTTTTACTACTAAAACTACCACACAATTTACTGGAATGTAGCTCACATAAAAGCAGGAGAAATGTTTGATCCAAAGCACTTTAGAGTACTTAAAATTAATACCAGTAAGGTCACCAAATCCATCCAGATATTCAGACCATGTTCTCTGAAATGGAACAATTCCATCAGTTCTTTTCTGAACCACAGTCCATCCACCTCCTCGAAAATCCATGTCACACATAACCTAAAATAGACATAGATACAATTAAGCATTCTTGAAGCAGCTTTTATGAAGAAAACATTTTAATTAAATAAAGGTGGACTATTCAGAGTTTTGTTAATTAACATACTTTAAAAATATCTTTTAAAAAAGCTCTAAGAAAATTTTAAAAATGAAGCTGCTGTATTTTCTTATCTGTTCTTGTTGAACAGTTTGATTTGGATATTTCTTCAACCAGTAGAAACTGCTGTGTGTAGCAGTCTGTTCATAGCATATAATAAATAAGCTTTGATAAATGTCACTGAAACATTTATAGCATGAAAGGGAAGCAACTTGCAATGTCATGTATTAATCAGGCAAAATATCATTGATGCAGGTAGAAACACTGAATAAACTTTTATTTCAGCAAAGCAAAATAGACACAACTTCTTATATGTTCTCCCACACCATCGTGCCTTCTTTCTGAGAAGACTGTATTTGTGGTGCGTGGGAAATTTAGAGTCTTTAATAAGGGTGAGGAAATGGAAAACAGTGATAGCAATAACCCAGCATATAACAATAATTTGCAGCAGCAAAAACTTCTATATAAGAAGTGGCCCCAGTCCAGGGAAGTCCCAATGTGAACATATAACTGCCTGCAACTGAGCAGTTCCACTGAATACATAAGATCAGCTCTCAAATTTATGAGTCTTTATGAGTCTTTGCTAAAATTTGTGCCCAACAGTATGTCAAATGGCAGTGGTCCAGCTGCCATCTGCTCTGCTTTGGAATATCACATTATGTGGCACATTTTCTCCTCAGCCCATCTAACTTTAGCTATGTCATTGACTTTCCTAAGTGTGTCCTCTGTGCCAAATCTTGACCAGTTCTAACTGGGATTATAAAGTCTGGGAATCTAATGTAGAAAGATCATATTGCATATTTAGGCACTGCACTACCTAAGCTATTCAAAGTAGTTCTAGGGGATAGTATACATAATGAATGTTTAAAAACAGGGGCTCATTTTTGTCTCCAAATGTGGCTAATAGCAGGAGAATTAACCTGGAAAACGCTTATAGCAATGGAGCCAGTAAGATACTTGTGGTAAGTTCAGAATATAATGCAAGCTGTCATAAACATGAAGTGGATGCATAAGTGATGGAGTAAAGTAAGAAATTTTTGTTGATGTTACAGGAAATGTACAAAATGAAACATGTTTCAGAAAAGAGAGATTTGCAGTCTTAGCCAGCTGATAAAAATAGAAACTAGGTGTAAGTCAGTTTGACCCTCAAAATCAATTGTGGCAGGCTGAGCATTATATGTCACACCCCCATTGCCTGTTGTAGCCAGATATTTTCAGGAAACCAGACTTGTTCCTTGGCAGGAAAACATCAACATCATAGTCAGAGCTTCTGTGACTTAATGACTTCTTCTCGATGAACGACAAGAAAGCAACAGGACAGAGCTGCAATTTGATCTAATACAACCTGGGGAATCTTGGATCTTCAAGTAAGATACTTGGGCAATCCTTGCAACCCAAATACTAAATGAATCATAATAAGGTTCATGTGCATGAAAATAAATTGTGACCCTTATTCCCCAGAGAATCACATGCTTATTTCAGTCACTCAAGGAGGGTAGAACTGGAATAAAAAGAAATATAGAAGATTCCAAAATGAATATTTAGATGAAAATACCTAAACCTCATTCAAAATAATCCCATTGCCTCATCCACTGTCTTGAGACGATGGCTTGGCTACTCCTCTGACTATGAGTCAGAAATACTACGAGGAGCCCACTTGGTCACAATACCAATCTTCGGTCCAATATAAATCAGTGTTGATAATTCACAGAAGGAGCAGATTTGGTTCTACATGAGAGGTCATCAGCCAGTTAGATACAGTACCAATACATACCCCAGCTAAATATAAATATTAGATAGGTACAGAAAAATACAGTTATAGCTGTCTAGTTTTCTCAATCCCATATGGAAATGTTGCATTTGTAAAGCCTCATAATAGTTAATCTGCTTTACAGTTTGCTCTATGTCTCATATCGTGAGTGGTATGAAGGGCGTGGTTGTGCCAGGCACAACTTAAATTAAATGAGAAGGAGGATGCTTCTACTGAATAATTCTTCCCTTTTCACTTGCAGTGTGTATTAGAGGTATATTTTAAACAACTGCTTAGTTTGTCTGATCCAACTGAGAAATATCATTGGTCTACATTTACTAATTGAAAAATTTATCGGAACTTGGTCATGATTCACTTTTCCAAAAATGAAATTGGTTTTAATCACCTCATGATTAAATGCTCAGACAAAAGCCTATTTGGGAGTAACTTTCTGAGGTGACAGAAACCTGCCACCACCACTAAAGCTAGATATTCTTACTGCTCCTGGAATTTGGAGTTCAATTAGCTCAAGTTAAGCACCAAAATCTATACTCTCTTTTGGAAACATGAGGTATCAAACATGAAAAATAATAATAGGATCATGTTGTATAAACAGTTTTCATTTAACTGATATCTTCATGCAAATTATTCTAAACATCTTTTCATTTAGGTTCCATTGCATTAAAAAGGCACCTTATTGCTGAAAAGATCCTCATTGAAACAAATTGTTTCATGTTGGCTTTGTTTCCTGTTTTTTAGTTTCTTACTATGGTTTTCTGCCTCTGTATTTTTTCTTATTTTGCTGGTCTGCAGAACATTTATAACTTTCAGCTATAAGCCTCTAAAAGATGCTTTATAATTTCCTGTTTATATTTTAATGTCTTGATATTTTTGACCATCTATCATTTCTCTTGTATTCTTTCTATGCTTCAACACGTGAAAGAATTCACATTAAATAGTTTTCCTTAAAATAACATTCTTTATGGAACACATATTTTAGATATTTCTCTCTGAAAGCTTTTTGGCACTGTCTTTTGTGTTCTGTGCAACATCTACCAGACAAGAGATGAGACACTCATGACTGCAGACATTCTCATTATTTACTGTTACCTTGTTCTTTTAATCAAACTACTACGATTTTTCTTTTGTGTTTCTGAAATTACCCTCAATCCAGAAGAAATTCTGAAACAGATGCAATTTTTGCTATGGTAGCATTTTCTTCATACTACAGTTGTTCCTCATACTATTCTTCAAATATGGTTGTGTGAACACTACAACATGTCTTTGTCTCTTTTAAATGGAAGGAACTTGCCAATGAGTTACAGATCTTTTTCCTGAGCTCACTGCATTGTATGAAGAGAATGACAGGTTTTCTATCGAGGGTTGCAGAATCAAGTTCATTTTTTCTTTTGAGATCCCAGAATAATTCTGAAACTTCTTCTTGACCAGTTTGAGCTCCTTTTTTGTAGCATTTTGGAGGGCTCCACTTGGCTAGAGACAAAGGGATTCATTCTTCCTTTGTTACATATAAAGGAACACTATAAATTTAGATATTAAACTTTGCTAGTTATTTGTTGGCTTAAATTCCTCATTTTCTCTTCAAAAAATAATGACCTCAACATGTACTGCAAAGCCAAAGGTTTGAAAGTGCCATATCTGCCTCTCCACTATGCATAAGGCCTTCTCTAAATAGAACAGCCTGAAATGGAAATAAACACATAAAACAAAATATTCCTTGTGTTTGCATGGATCTGAATATTCTGAGACTGAGGAAATTAACCCAAAATTCCCTTCTTCTAGAAGGCACTATTACTCCGAGCAATTACATAAAGTGCAGGCAGTAATAGGAAGCATGATTGCTGCAGTTTGTTTTAGGAGTATATATTCTTGTCTTAGGAATACGAATCCTGCAAACTGGATAGAAAAACTAAAATTTTAGATGCCTCTGTGCCCCAAGACTGGGTTATAATGATACTCAGACAAGAGCAAAGCACCTACTCCTCAAACCAAGGCACATCTGCACCTACACTTGGATGACTGCATAAGCAGAGTCCCATCACAGGAGAAGGCAACTCTATACAGCAGAATAATTCAAAAACCTAAAAGTCCCATCTTAAAAGCCAAATGGATCAGTCAATTGGCTCTTCAGTTTTCCATCTCTAAAATAGAAAAGAACAGCACTTCTCCATATCCAAAAGAGGTGCTGGAAAACACCTTATGTTTTCCCCTTTGGCACATTTTTCACTGCATATGAAAACTGACAATGGGCTCTTATGACAGAGATTCAATTTCTTTGTAGAAAATAAGAAACTTGTCAAAATTATAGTAATAGACACATGCAGATGATTTAATCCATTTTTTATTCATCTGTTGAGAAATTGTCATGGAAAACACTTTAAATCTATTAAAAATATTCTAAATTCATATTCTCCAGCAAATTGTGACTATAATAATAAATGTATTACCTCAAAAGGATAATTTGATCCTTCTGGATGGATAATGTACAGACCACTTGGAGTTTTTGAAACTGAACCAATGGTATCTTTAATATGAGTGCAGTCCAAACCTAGAGACAAAAGGATTCAAGGATGTTCATTACCAAAATATGTTTTAAAAAGATACAGATTAAGCACATGAAAATTACTTTTATTGGTGACATATAAATTCTTTAAAATATAATTTTCTTCTCATGAAAACTTTAAAATCATGCTTTTCCATGGATTTATCTTGTAAATTAAAATTCTCTAAACACCCTTAAGCTCCTAAGTGAGTATAAATGACACTGTATAGACAAAGTTCTTTCTAATCTTAAGAGATATGATACATATCTATATGCAATTAAAGATTGTGTATCTAGGTCACTTTAGAGGGGTTTTTTTCATTTTATTTATGACACCTGTACTGTGAAAAAGACATTATCTGGGAAATCAAGTCTTTTTCCTACGTATATTTGTATTTACACTTGTAAAAGCCTTTCCATCATACGGTATACATGAAAAACCATTTACCTCTACCTTACTCTAGCCAGGTACATGTTAAACATAATCAAACAAGCAGTTTCCACAGCCAGCATGACTGCTTAGACGTCACATTTCCTGTTGTTTGGATGGACACTAAAAAGAAGATTACCTGTCCAGTGTGTAAGTGACTTCCATGCCATTTGAATAAGGATACTGCAGATGCAGAGCACATCTTATTTCATTGCAAAAGAACATGCCATTTAGCAACCTCAGATCACTTACCGACTGATAATCATACTTGGTGTTTTATGTAAAAATCAGCATGCTAAATGGGATGCCCAGAGTTGTCAGTTGCAAATGATTTAAAGCAGTATTTATGATAACATTTTTTAAAAGTTCATTAAGTTTCCAAAGTTTATATGTTACTAACACAGGGTAAATATCAATGTTACAATTGCTTACCTTTGCTTTAAATATCTCCTTGTCAAGACACAAAGATAAAAAGGGAAGGTGTCAAAACTACATCTGAAAAATACCTACCATGAGATTGAACCACTTTATAAGGAAGTGGATCCAGATGTTTTCTCAAAACTACTGTGTTCAAAAGAACAAGTTTGTTCATGAGTTCATTTACCTGCCAATTTAAATAAAAGATCTTTAATTAGGTTGCAATGAGAAATTTTACTTCTAAAGATTTTTTTTTCCTCCTAGTAAACATAGCCTGAGGTTCATTTTTGTGATGTTAGTAATTTGCACCAGTGTGAAGGAATAGTCCTTCAGTTTCCCTACTGCCATGTATGACACTGAGTTGTGAAACAGGGTGCTTATCACTCTTTGTAGCAATGGAACTCACACCCTACCAGAGGTACAAGGACTCGTGACAGAGACTCTAATCCTACTGGTTTAATGACAATTTAATGGTTTAATGAGCCCTATTTTTCCTAAGAAAGACAACAGCTGCAAATAAACAACAAATACAAATGTTCATAATAAAGAAAAAAAGTACCTGATTAGAAAGGAAATCCAAAGAAGACTGTTGATCGTCCATCATGTCTCTTACCAGTTTTTTTGTACTTCTTGCATATTCAGCAAGAGAGTTCTGCAAATTTCCTTCAAAAGAAATATATTAGTCCACTTTTTTTTAAAACTCTAGAAATATTCTTGACTGAATGACAGCATACTTATTTATGATATCTAAGTGAATACTGAAGGTGTTTTACCTTACGGCACCTAAAAGTGAAAGTAATACAGAGACCACAGATTAAAGCCAAAGATGCTAAAAACTTCAGACTTGCTGATTGCAGTAAAGATATCTTAAGTGATGGCTCTTCCTATGTTTTGAAGAAGAATTTAATCTTATCCTTGGGCAACCTGAATGACCAGTTAATGGGTATCAAAGAACTGTAAATGCATATGATAAAAGACAGATATATAAGGTTTCTTGTCACCTTGCATTTGCTCATTCACTGTACTGCTCCTGTTTTTTGCCCTGATGCTACAAATCATCATCATCATCATCATATATCATTAATAATATATCTTTTAAAATCATATGTGATACCAAGAACTTACACAATTATTTTTGGAGGCTTCTTCTATAATTTGCTGTGTAGTTTGTCAAGGTACTGAATAAAGAACGCCCTGTGTAAAATGCCTCTATAAAAAGTAAGCTGAAGTACACATTTACTCCCATGTAACTAATTAACTAACTAATTAACTGCCTCCCACTTTACACCCCCAGACCCATCCATGATGTTTAAAGAGGGACAGACATCCTCCTCTTCCTCTCTAATGGAGAGAGATACTGACATTCAGAGGCCAACAGATCTAGGTTGTGCTGCTGCTTGGATTTGCCTGTCTTCACTAATGATTATGCTCTGTCACACCAGCTGCATCCCAAAACTAGGGTACCTCAGACTTTCTGGACAATACACAGTTTGGGCAGCAGGGTCACAAGGCTGTCACGTGTGCTCAAGAAGATTAAAAAATGAATTTGCACAGCAGAGCATAGCGTAGGAGAGGATTGCATAGCATGGCACTGCATAGTTCATCACTAAGAGTATTCTTGGTGAATACATACTGCACATGTATTGTTTGTCCTCTTGTAAAATTTTAGCTTGAACATCACATGGCACAAGGCATTGTTCTTTTTGTTTTGAAATATCTGCAGATTTATTTTTCTCTTCTGCCTGGAGTGGTTCCTCCACAGCTCCAACATTCCTTGTGTCCTGTTGTACCAAACAATGGAGGGGGAAATAAATTGAACATAAAGCATATATAAAATACCTGTCTGTCAAAATGAAGTAGATTGCTCCACGGGCCTTCCTTCAAAAATGGTTTCTTTAAAGCTTTATCAAGCGATAATTGACAGAGGGGAGCCCAGAACCTCTTAGGTGTTCTCTGCTTAGCCATGCCTCACAAGAAAAACTTAGTGTCACAGGTAAAGAATAACCTCTATAAATTAAAAAAATACCACCACTATTTCTGGTGAGGTGTTCTACTTGTGAGCACTGTGAACTGAAGGTAAGAACCTGCAAATCCTGCATTTTAGGAATCACCATACCCAAAAGACATCTCACATGTTAAGGAACTTATTTTCACTGGAAAGGAGCAGGCTTTTGGATTTAACAGATACTAGCAAAATACTTTTACACTTGAAAATCCCTAAATTAATTATTTAGACTCTGATCAGGGAAATACTTTCATAAGTTTTTAATTTATGCATACAAGCAGTCCTGAGATTTGCAAACCAATTCATCATTAAAAAAATAATATTTTAAGTATTCTTATAGAGAAAAGAATGAAGGGACAGTATTCATGGGCACACAGTCATCTGAAATAGTAACAATAATAGCATTAGTAAAAGTAGTTACACCTATTAATGTTATTTTTAAATTATATTTTCATATTTAATAGCTTTTCTTCCATGGTGCCATGGCATAAAATAAGGGAATGCCTCTGAATCATCACTTAGAGAAATTACTAAAAGTAATTCCCAAAATATGTCATTGTCAAAAGACTAAGCAACATATTTTCGTATGTCTTTGTTTGATGATTTCATAATCTTAGCAAAACCTTTCTAGTATGTTCATATATCATGTTTTCAAATGTAAATAGAACATCCTTAGAAATGTCAAGATTTTAATGAAAAATAAAACTTATTTAGACTTAAATACATCTTCAATTTAGTTCTTTCCTGTTCCAGTTTCCTCTTTCTGGTATTGGCTCTACACCAGCAAGGACTGAACAGGGTTTTTTCCCTCATTTTTGCTCTTTAAAAGTGAAAGCGAAAATTACAAAACACTATTAACAAGGGGATTTTACAAAAGAAAGGTTTCTGAATTACTTGTATAATTGCATTTTGTGCCTGGAGAATGTAGAGAAGTAAAAGAATATGTTTCTTTGATTTTGAAATAAGCACAAAATAAAGAAAGAAAAATTATATAAGGGTCATAAACAGATCACTTGAAACTTATAAATAGAACGCTTGAAAGTAAGGCTTGTTCCAGGGCTATCACAACTACTCACCAGATGTTCAATTATATACTGTCAAGCAAATATTTTTAATCAATATTTATCTTTAACAAAAGCCAACATGAAAAAAGCAATTAAGTCTGATCTCAGCAACTCAAGCAAAAACTCACTCTGCCAAAAACAATACTTACTCTGCATTTACAGTCATGCAGACGAGATTAAAAATATGACCTAACAATTGAGCTGTGATAAAGGATATTAACACAAAAGTGCTCTAATATACTGAATTCCTACAATTTCAATGTAGTTTCTTTTCTCTATCTGAAAATACCTGATTGTTCTGTATTTTCATATCTATCTTGAATAAGGCAATCCACATTTTTAAAACATCCATCACTTTTCTGAGAAACCATTCAGTTACATTCATTATCTTATCCAAACAAAGTAATTGAAAATCTTACCTTAGGTGAACAAGGTTCGCCATTAATGACAGTCTCTTCTAAACCAAACAAAAAAATATTAAGACAAATCAATGAAGTTACCCTAAAGTGGTGGTTCATCTTTTACTTGAAGAAATGCAAATGTTTTGATGGGTTTTGAATTTCTGTGGAAAGAATTGTACACTATGAAGGCCTGATCTAACTATTTGGGAATGTCTACAGCACAAAGGGCAGCCAACACATCACTCCTTTACTGCCTGGATTTAATAAACCACATTTCAACTGCTCGGTAGATTTTATATACTACGACTTGCATCCTGAGGGAAATTACTTATCACCTCTACATGACACATCAAACATATATATTTTCATTGTGATAAACTCTGACACATATTCTTATATGCTATTTTTGAGCATTTGTGTATATTTGGCATGAGTGGTCAGGGCTACTTGAAAGAAAAACTAGTTTTATTCAATGTTTTCAAATTTTTACAAAGTTTATTATCATTAAAATTAGGCTCTCTGTATTGTTGTGGTGATAGTGCACTAGAACAGGCTATGGAGGCAATTTTGGAATATGTCATCAATGTAAGTTCAAAATAGAAAACTGAAAAAACATTATTTTAAATTAGTACTTTGTCTTACACAGAAAATTTTTTACCAGGAGGATAATAGCAGTATTTTGGCCTCACTGATAGTCCACCTGTTGTAACACATGTACTGAGACAATCATTCAATACAATGATTTTTATTCCTAAAAAAGTCAAAGTACAAGAGAAAGGCATGAAAAAGAAGAAAATTAAATGTAGTCCACAGAAGCTTAATTAAAACCTTGAGACACTTAGAGTTTTCACACACTCAAGTCCACTACTTTGTATCTTAAAAACTGGATCTGTCTAACAAAAAAATGAGTTCATAAAGGTTCAAAAGATTTAGAGAATTTAGACTCAGAGAATTTAAATTGGTTGTGATCTGGCTGAATAAATGAAACCAGAGCTTCCAATGTACCACTGGGAAATACACTGTCTAAAGGATCTTCAGAATACACTGTTCAACAACACCTTACACCGGTACAACAAAACAATGTTCCAAATTTGTCTAGATAATGTGCTTCATCCCCACTCCTATCAAAAGCTGGAATACACTGGCAATAGCTTTTGCTACTAAGATTTGTTGGGAGCAACCAACATTTGTTGGGAGTGGGGATTAATACACTTTTTAATCCAATCTTTAATCCAGTTCTTTAAAAGTTAATAGCTAAATGGTACTGAGCACCTGTACCTGAGAGGAGCATATTCAACAGCCTGTGAAATTCTGAACAACTTTGGCTCTTCTGTATCTCTCAAAATCAAACTTTTAATTTGTTCTGAAGTACCACATGGCACATAATAGTTTTCCAATATTAGACTTACTAGGGTTTAATTAGTGCATCAGCTGATGCTCTCTCAAAAAGATGCATGTTGTGATCTATAGTTCAGCCTCAGGAAGAAGGTTAAAAGATTTTCATGGCTATCTATATATCACATTAAGGGCAAACAAACAGTTTTTCTTCCTCTTTCTATGCACATAAATAGGCAGAGGTGACAAATTTCAGGAAGGAGTGGTTAAAATAATCAGAACATTAACTTCTTCTCCCATGCAGTTGCCTACATGACTTGGAGGAAAATTAAAGAACATTAGCAAATTAATCCTCCACTGGAACATAAAGGAAAGAAAAATATGTTTCTCCAGCAGCACAGCTATGCTCCAGCCTTCAAGAAAGACTTGTAATAAATTCAGAATCCATCCCACAAAGTTTTAAGAGCTGATCTTTATCCTTCACTGGAATATCTGTGTCCAGCCCACAATAAAACTTAAGAAACTTCTTTCAAACCAGCTGCCAGGGCAGGACCTTCTATTCTGTAACTACTTAAGATCAGGTTTCTTGCTGTCCCAGAATAATCATACACTTCTGGATTATATGGCTCGCAGCTTGTCACCTTCTTGTCCCACAGCCTGAAAGATGTGCGCTTACTCATGAGGAGGAATTATCCAATAACCATTAAGGAGGACTATGAAGACTTCATAAAAAAGCAAACAAGGGAAAGACAGAAAGATATACAAACACAATTCTTAGTTCTAAATCTCAGAAAGTATCTTAAGGTGGAGCTGCAAGTCGTGCTGTATTAGAACAAAATTTTCAGTAAGTCTAAGGAAGCTCAAATTCTGCCAGTGGCATGAGGTAACCACGAACTTCAGTCCTCCTAGATGTGACATGGGCCCAGATTCTGCAGTTTCCCAGCTCGGCTTCAGTTCTGCTTGGGTGACTCAGCTTTCCATCCTGATAAAGCCTACTACTGCATCCTAAGTTAAACAGTGCATTTTATCAAGCAAACTGTTTTTTTAAAAACGTATGTGGGTTGAAAAGTACACAGTGGTAGACAACCACTTTTCTACCTGCAACACAACAGAGCAGATGGGGCAAAGAAGTGGTGAATTTGGGGTTGGTGTTCTGAACTAGAGGTGAAGGACTTCCATTTTAGGGTCATCTCAACTGCAGTAACTGGGATACTATAAATATTAAGCACATTTGGCAACCTGACCACTAGTGGTCTTGATTGTAAAATGGTAATAGTAACACCCACTTCACAAACTGTGCTACAAATCCGGGGGAGTGGTCTGTCTAGAAAAGTGTTTCACAAATGCAAAGCACTAGTTTCACCTTCCTAGGCAAANCGGGGGTGAGGGAGGTGGTTCGGTTGTTTTGTTGTTTGGGGTTTTTTTACGTTGTGTAACTGTATTTATGGACTTTTAAATATTTTTATTTTTCTGTAATATTTTATACAATTTTACTTTTTTTGGTTGTTGTTGTTGTGATTTCTGCACCCTGTGGTTTAAAAAAAAAAAGTTTATGGTATTAATTCCGAGTCTTCAACGGGTCTAAGAGAGCTCTGCAAACCCGCACGCAGGGTCGGGGCGGTGTTTGTCACGAGAACGCGTTCGCTCGCACACCGGGTGTGCTTGGGGCTTTTAAAGGTCATCCCGCGGTTTACAGCGCTGCAGAGGATGGAGAGACCCGTGAGGGCCCAGCACCGTCCCCGGCACGGTGTCCGGCACCGCTGTCCCTAAAGACGGGACAGCGGGGAGAGCGCGGAGTGAGTCGCTCGCACGCGTGGTTCCCACCCTGGCACGGGCACCGACACGGACGTGCCAGGCGAGGCGGGTCTCGGCCCGCCCCGGCCCCTGCGCCCCCTTCGGAGCCAGCGAACGCTGCGCCAGCGGAACCCTCGCCCCCCGCGCCGCTCCCTCGGCGCCGCGGCCCCGCCCCGTTGCGAAGGAAGCGGCGTCGCCGGTTGCTACGAGGCNCAGGACTGCGCGGGAGGGCGGCGAGGCTTCCCTGTGTATCCTTCCCGGGGCGGTCTCTGAGCGCCGGGGCCGGGCGTCTCTCGAGGGCGGCCGAGCCCTGCGGGGCCGGGGCTGCGTGGGGCCCGTGTGGGGCGGCGGCGGGGCCGGGGAGGCGGTGGCCCAGCCCGCGGTCAGGGCCCGCCTCAGGGGCCTCTTCAAATTAAAACTTGTACTTTACGGGTTTGGAACTACCGTGGGAAAGTTGACTGCTCAAGCAACTTCGGAGTTTTCTTGTTTTCCCTCTTCTAGGAGATTCTACCACTAGAAATTGTATTTTCCATCCTAACTTGGCGGTTCTTGTTTTTTGAATTTTAGTAGTAAGAGCTACAGACACGAACTCCTACTACCTGCCTGCACAGTGCTACTTAAATCCTGGTGTGAGGCAGGACTGATCTGGCTCCGTGGAGAGCTTTTATTTAGTGATGTTAATCAATTTTGGTGTAAACAACTAATCCTTTAAGGTGGGGGGCTTACTATTTACTATTTAACATTTTCTCAGTGATACCTGCATCCTTATGTCATAGGTTTAGGTAACTACAGAAAAATGTCCCTTCAAATGAACATAATAAAGGTGGGATTTTTCGGCTGGTGATATCATGAGAGATGAGTGGAAAGCCTCTCCTAAAATCCCTTTTAAAAGTAAAATGCAATTACAGTTTTTTCTGGATGAGCATAAAGTTAGTTATGACTATAACATACAATTATGGGACTTAGCCTTGTGTACTTAGTCAAAAGGCATATCAGCATTTTGTATCTCATGGATGAAGTTTGCCCTTTCCCAAAAAGGTATATAAGGTCAATCAAACAGGCTATTATGTCTTTTAATGAGCAGTTTGATCCAGTTTCTATTGTCCTTAATACAATCTTAGGGGTAGAGATTTAGCATTTCATTTTGGACTGGATTTACAAGAAGAATATCAGGCATTGAAAAAGGATCAAAAAATACATCGGAGCAAGGCGGTGAAACATCTTATGGAAACAAACAGAAGAAGAAGGCAAGTAACTAGGGTTCCTTTAGTGGAGAATTGTAAAAAAAAAAAAAAAAAAAAAAAAATAGAAAACCAAAGCAAAAAGAGTCAAAACCTTGAGACAGCTCAATGTATCTCTTACTATTTTCTATTTTCTTGCTTACTTTGACAAATAGCCTCACTGCTTTAGCCTAGAGGAATCTAAGCTAAAAAGTTTCACCAATCCAGTTTCTCACAATAGGACAAATAAAATATTAAATGAGCAATGATTTTCTCGCTAATTTTTGGAAACTCACTGTAGTCACATCTCATATAAACGAAAGGTAAGTAGCACTTTCATCCTCTGCCTCTGATCTGCATTTCTAGTGGTCTGGGTTTTATTAGCTTCAATGGATGTGTGAAAAATGCACTCATATGTACCGTGTAGGCCAGCAGGCAGGCTGCCTTCTGAAGTGTGTGCTTTTCTGTCTGCATGGCATAACAGCTGCACAGCCTTCCTTTTGTGGCAAGGCTTTGTGCTCCCACTTCCCAATAAACACAAAACAACGTCTTTCTAGTACAGGATTATATTTATAATAAAGTTCTTTGTATTGACATTTTAAACACAGCTTTGCATAGTCTTTCTGCATCCATGAGAATGCAAAGCCATGAAGTATTCTGTGACAAATGGATTAAGTAAATTTTGCACTGAAATGCCTCAGTGAAGTGCTGTAAGTAGTTTAATGGGCACAGAGGTCTTTTCCCTGGCACTGAGATGGTGCTCACCAGTACAAGAGGCTCAGCTGTGTGCCATGTACAGGCAGACGGGCTCCTCCTTGCAAGCCCCCAGCCTCAGACCAGCTTCCTCTGCCTCTTGTTAACTCATTAATGGTCATGCCCCACAGTTCCCCTATCGGATGACTTCTGTTGTACAATGTTTACTTATTGACCTGTGTTCATAACTCGTAAGAGAGGTGGTATATATTGTTCATATTGCCATTTTAGCCCGACAGCATGTGCTGTCAACTTATATTTTGAAATACAAAGAAAAAGGGAAGAGGAGGTATAATCACCTGTGAATGATTAAAGACAGAGTGTGACCCACAACCTTTGCAGATAATAAACTGAGTCTCAGTTGAAAAATTAAATGCCTAATTTCATTTTCTGGAACAGAACCACTGTAATGCTATGCATCTCAGATGAACAGTGTTTATTGTATTACTGGTCTTGAAATATTATCCTCTAATGTAAAAGCAAATACCAGACAGCCTGCATATTTTTAACTGACTGGTGTAGTTAAAGTAATACTCATGGATGCATAAATACATTTCCATATGTATTTCATTGCAGCCTTAAGAAACACAGTATAAATCCAAGTTACTCAGGTAAGCCACTTAAAAATTTAGGTATGGTATTCATAAAATGAAATTGTTTCAATTTGTGATAATTGAGAATGGCATAACTATTAGCACAATAAGCAGTTCAAATGGGAAAAGTTTTCTCCTGATAACTGAAAAGAAATAAATTGTCTAATATTAGAAAGGTAGTAAGTGCGTGCAATGTTATAGGCTGTGATATATAATTAAAAATTAAGGGTCACTACATATGTGCAGAAAGTAATTTGAAAATAAAGTTCCTTAAATCTGAATATTTTTTTCTGACAGTTATGCAGGTAGGAATTGATTGATCAACCATCAGGTCGTGTCTCTAGTCTGTCTATGAGCCAAGTTCCATTAGCTTTCTTGCACATGTAAAGGTGTTAGATATGATGTTGGTTTCTCAAGGGTAGCATTACATTCTTAAACTACACATTCTCACCTGGCAGCACCCAAAATTCTCCCTGCCAGGGTTTGCCGGCATGTATCAGGAGTTATTCCTGGCACTGCTGGCGTATGATTTCAAAAGAGAAATTATATCTTCTGTATTTTTTATATGGAGAGTAGGAATGAGCGCACTGCGAAGTTTGACAGTCCATTTTTTGCATCTAACCTTCACACGGAATGGTTGAGGTTGGAAGGGAGCTCTTGAAGTCATCTGGTCAAACACTTCCACTCAGGAAGGGCCACCTAGAACGGTATTCCCAAGACCAGCTTTGTATTCTCCAAGAATGGAGGCTCTGCAACCTCTCAAGGCAGTCTGTGTCAGTGCTTGATCATCCTCACCAAAAAAAAAGTGTTTCCTGATATTCCAGGGGAAGCTTCTGTGTTTCAGTTTGGTCCCATCAGCAGGCCTCACTGAAGACAGCCTGGCTCTCTCATCTTTGCACCTTCCTTCTAGGTATTTATTAATAAAATTCCCTTGAACTTTCTCTTCTCCAGGCTGAGCAGTCCTGGATCTCTCAGCCTTTACTCCTATGGAGATTCTCCAGTCCTTTCATCATCTCTGTGGCCCTTCATTGCACCGTCTCCTGTCTGAGGAGCCCAGAGCTGGACAGAGTCCTTCAGCTGTGGCCTGCCTGGCGCAGAGCAGAGGGGAAGGATCACTTCCCTCTACCTTCTGGCTAAGCTTTGTCTAGTGCAGTTCAGGATACCGTTGACCTTCTTTGCAGCAAAGTTGCTCCCTTCTCCCAAGTAACAAGTGCTATAGCACGAGAGGAAATGGCCTCAAATTCCTCCAGGGGAGGTTTAGGTTCGATACTAGGAAAATTTTCTTCATGGAGAGGGTTGTCAAGCATTGGAAAAGGCTGTCCATTGGAGTGGTTGTGTAGGGCACTTCAGGATATGATTTAGTGCTGGATTTGGCAGTGCTGGGTTTGTTGTCGAACTTGATGATCCTAAAGGTCTTTTCTAATCCAAATGATTCTATGTTTCTATGTTTAATGAAGGTGTTAAAGTGGATTGGGCCCAGTACTGACTTCTAGGGTTTGCCACTATGTCCTGGCCTCCATTAAGAGTTTATGTCACTAATCACCACCCTCTGGGCCTGACCATCCAGACCATTTACATTTCACTTCCATGTCTGCTAATTCAGCCTGTACAACAGCATCTTGTTCATGAGGATGATAGGGGAGACAGTACCAGCAGCCTCGGTAAAGTCCAAACAGACAATATCTACTGCTCTCCCCTTGTCTACATGACATTTGTAGAATTTTATCGAGTTGATCAAGCATTACTAAATTTAGTTTCAGACCTAAGTTTATAAACTGTCTACTAAAAAAGTAAAAGCTTCCCTTTAGGAAGCAGCAGTAGTGAAGATACAGGAGAGTTTCTGCTCTCTTCTCAATCTTGTGTCATTTAGGTTCACTCTCTTCATATTGCTTTGTGTAGGAAAATTTTCTGTGGGTTTTTGTTCGCATTTTTTTTCAGGAACTGCCAGCAGACTTCCTTTAAACAAGGTTATACCAAAGCACTTTTTAAGCTAATGAGAACTGCATATGGATATGCAAGGTTCTTGCAGATTGAGGTCTTCTGTTTTCAACCTTTTATATATGTACTTGTTATGAAATTTTCCCTGACAGTCTAGTATTGATTTGTTGTCAGTACTTCTAAAATGCAGCACCTTCAGCATTAAAAATACTCAACTTCTACAAGTTGTGCTAAGTTAATTGATTTCGTAGTAGAAGACAAAAACATCACTTGCTCAGAAACGAGCAAAGATAGCTTTGGAAAGAAAAGTCTCAGCAACTTAAATCACAGATCTTTTTCAATCCATCTGATGCCATCTGTTTCTTTGCATCTCTTGTACTGACCAGGCTCCTTAGTTTTGTGTTAACAACAGTACTTCAACACAGCAAAAACCCCTAGCATACAGTTTATACAAGTTGCCTGAGTATCAAGAAATTTCTGTATTGTCTCACTGATACATGAAGTTACAATTTCAAGATCAGATTAAGAATCAAATATTCTCTGGGGCAGTAGCTGGCAGATATTTTGTTTAAGTAACAGTATTCAGGAAATAAAAGCTACTGACTAAGCACATACTTGATGCAAATGAATAGGATATCATATTTTATGTTTCTGTAACACACTGCTTTCTAAATACCAGCTGTCAGTTTTGCTGGGGACTATTGACTTCATGCTGTTACTGCTCAGTGCAAAGTGTGCATCCCATTTTACTGTCTGCAGGTAGCTGGTTCATTCAGGAAATGCAATTGTCTATGTGCACTTTAAAATAAACCTTACAGTCAGTTATCTTGGCTCAGCATTTTGAATTACCTTGAAATAGGTAATCCATCTGTTGTAACTGGGGAAGGAAATCTATATTGGTTTCCAGTCTATTCCTAATCTATTGTTCTTTCCGTAATACTTCATTTTCAACATACGCACAAGCTTTGTGCTCCACCTACTGGCTGATTAACATTGATTATTTAACAAAAAGCTCTTTAAATTATTCATCAGTGTTGCTGATAGAGAATGTAAAGCATTCTACGGCCAGAAATAGGAGAACAAAGTGGTAAGAATTTTGTATTTCTTTCTACATCAGAATAGAACTGTGGAAAGTAGGTGATCACTGTAACCATGTAGACTTGAAATGCAGCATTGCCATTTATGATAATGGGCCACAGGATTGTGCTGTATTTGCAAGGCCTTGGGAGAGATGCTTGCCAAACTTGCTTTGAACTTTTCTTGACGTGACAGCAGCTTTGTTTTGCTCGGTTTAGCAATTTCTCTAATTGACCAGGTGTCTATGGCTAATTTATTTTGCCTTTGTTTATCTTTTTATTGTATGACCATAGTTTTATATAGATAGCAGTAACAAGCAGCTATTCTATGTTGAGAATGAGATATTTATGACTCCAAAGTAATAAGGTAGTGTAGAGAAATGCAGGGCTGGTACAGTAGCAGAGGTTTTGAAAACTGGAGGTGCAGGATGTGGCATGGAGGAGTACAGGCAGGGTATGGTAAGAGATGACACACAGGCTTGGCACTGGAGACCCCATACATGGCTATACTCACCAATAGTCAGCTAAAGAAGTGCAGAACTAGATCTGACAAACCTGGCTTTAGAGATTACAAAGAGAAGAATAGTGTGTGATATACATAAAAGGCAGCGTTTATGGAATATTTGGAGGTACTGTGGAGCTACAGATTGATGACGATGGAGCAGAGGTGTAAAAGTGTATTAGCAAATATAAAAATTACTCCAAGTGGATCCTGAGGTGAGGGAGAAGAAAGCATTAACATGAATATCCTGTTGGTCCTGCTGAAGAGACTCCAGATGCTGCCAGTTCACCCTAACACCCCAGCAAAACCATAATGAAACTATATGCCTTGGGATGCAAAAGAGCAAAGCAAGAATTAGCATCAGGAAAAGGGGTAGAAACTCAATGTGTGAATAACAGTTCAAACTGTTTTATCACTATTATTTAGCTTTTTTCTGTATAGGAATATGCTAATAGTATTATTTTTCAGTAACAATTGTGGATTAGTAAGAATTGGACTCTTGACATTTGAATTATGCTAACAAAAAAAATGCTTGACTATATAAGGTGTGCTTGGGTTTTGCCTATGAACAAGACTTGGAATGTGATGACTGGTACATAGTGCAGGCAGCCCTCCTGTGAGGCTTTGGGAAATATTGCAGGACAGTCCTCTCTGAGCCCCTACAGTATGGAAAGGGTTGGTCCTTCTGAAGCTCTTGCAGCAATTTCAGGCTGTCTTTTTGTATTCAGCATACAATAATCAAAGAAGATGAAGGAATAGATTTAATATGTGTTCCTGGTCTTGTTAAGTGTCCCAAATAAAATAGCTGATTTTTGGGCAATGTCCACAGGTCTTTTTAAGGACATAAGATTGCTTCCTGTTTGCCCATGAAGGGAATTTTGAGTGTGACACAGCATTCTAGCCTTTTCCTGATATTACTGAAGTCATTGACTACACAAATACCTCCCTACCTCAATTTTAAAATTACTGGGCACTAGTTTGCAACATGATATGGCAATGGAAGAATAATATCAACTCAGTATCAAAAGGTTAATTTCATAGCATTCCATACATGCTGTATATATTCCTCTTTTAATTATGATTTTCATCCAAGGCAGTAGTAAGAATTTAGTCCACCTGGGAATTCAGCATCCATCACTTCACTGTGAAGACAATTTCATAAAATTAACCAGGAAATAGTTCCACCATCTAGTCATACTGTTTTTAACATAAAAATGCCTTCCACATAATGTCTGTATATGTGAGACGGCTAAGTATTTTAAGTTTTGTATTCCAAATTCTCCATAAACATTTTGGCAGCCGTTTCAAAAATTGCTGCACCACTGGGTTGTTTATAGTAGACAGAAAAATTGGGTTAAAAAAACACCAGTCAGGAAATTCTTCTGCTAACTATCCATCTTAAAGCCATACTCTTTTGCCAATGTTACATCTGTGATATGAACCTAAGCTGGTGGCGTAAGGAGAGTGCATGAACAAACATTTGCTTTAACTGTTTTTCTGTAAGATGTAAATGTTCTTTTTAAAAATTATTTATTTTACATAATGCACCTGGGTGCATTATTTTACATAATGTCTCTGGGTGTTACAATTCACATTCTGTGAGGTCAAGAAGTTAATGAGGCTTCACCAAATAACTTTAATGCATTTCCTTACATTAAAATAAGATCCTTTTTTCTTCTCCTTGTCTTAATCCAAACCAAATAGTGATCATCATGAGCTGTGGTGAAAAAGACCTCTTGCATCAGCATTTGGACCTGCTCATTCCCAGCTATATGGAACAACAGTCCTTTTTTCAATGCTAGTTATTAGGAATGTGGAAGAGTGCAGCTAAGTCATCTTCAAAATAATTTTTAAAAAATGAATAAAAACTCTGTCAGAATTGATTTCTTTTCCTTCTTGGAGTTATATGCTGGAATTACTCCAGGTGTAAAGTTGTAGAATTTCCCACATGTCTGACTTCAACAACTACAGTTCAACTAAAGGCCTTCTTGATCAACATCTAGAAATAGTGAAAGGCATCAAGAGGAATGTGTTTAAAGTACTTACTAGGATAAGCAAGTCTCTTTCCTCTCTAGTGATTTTTGTTTAGTCAAGATAAAATTGCAGATTTCTGTATTAGATTTTAAGGTGAGTAAAATTCAGGAATACTGAAATTGGGCAATGAGCTCTAGTTCTACTTTTTAGTTCTAACATGTTTCGACAGCCATGTATATATGAAAAATAGTAGAAGTTCTTTGTCTTTCTCTCTGCTATGCTTTGGCTTCCAAGTGGATTAAAGTGGATATTCTTGTATAAGTGTGTATTTGGGAATTAGTTGGCAGTTTTCCTATTTTTTTACTATTGTGCAATTACAACCTTTAAGCTTTCTAAAATAAAAAGTACCTATTTCAAATTATTTTTGAGTTTGTTTCCACAGGAGATCAGTCATCACTTTGAAGGGATACTAGAGAGGGTCAAGTTGAATATTTCAGTATGAACTTTTTCCCTGAAAAGCAAAGGGAAGAATAATTAGAATAGCTTGAGTTAAGGAGTAGCTCTGTAAAGTAGCTGCTTTGCTCCATTAATCAAGAAGAACTATGAAGCAACTGCTAGTGATTAAGAGTTATGGGAAAGTATCTTATTTCTAATTTCTAATACACAGCTGGGAAACTCACAGCTGTAGTGATCTTTGCATGGCAGGCTTTGGAAGCTTCACTTGAAGCCCATTACTTTTACAGTATTACAGCTTTTAGAATAGAAAATTTCCAGGGTTGGGGCATCCACAACCTCTGTGGGCGACCTGCTCCAGTGTTTCACCACCCTCACTGTAAAAAAATTTCTTCCGTGTATCTAGTCTGAATCTACCCTCTTTTAGTTTAAAACCATTAAATATTACTTGCCTACACAGGCACTGCGCCAATAAATATCCTGGGTATATTTCACTCAAGGAGCTAGTTTGTCAGTGAAAGTTGATGATTCTGTCAGTAGGAGAAAAGATTCCACATAGCTTCATGAAGCTCGTGCCTGCTGAAGGAAACCTTTGTGATGATGGTTGTTTTTGACTAGAGCCTACTTTGCCTTCCAGCCAGTGGGAGGACACATTTAACGTATTTATTATTAATAACTGATTCCATCAATTATAGTTTCATGTTACTGTTTTATGCCATTTTGTGCTGCTAATCAGATTGTCTTTCAGGAAGCTTCTTAACAACTACAAGTTGATACTAACTCTTCCATATTTATAGATAAAGCTGTAGTTCCTTGCGTTGTTTCTAAGTAACAACTTTTAAACTGTCATTATTTCCCCAACAGCTTGTGAAAAGCACACACAGAGCACTTGAAGTTAACCTTCCTACTGATCTGCTCACTGTGATACATTTATGTGGTACTGTAAAGGCTGTTGTAAAAGTCACATTGTTGACAAGAACTGGTTGAGTCTGCATGTTAACTCACATATAAAAAAGAATCAAATCCTTGGTTAAGGCTAAAAAATAAAAATATGTTGTGACTCTTCTTCACCACCCACTGTCCCATTTGCATTCAGACAAGCTATAAAAATCCAGCTGTGCTGAAGTTAAAAGCATTTAATTTATGGACAAGCAGCCTTTTGTACTAAAATGGCAAGTTGGTAAACAAGTAAGTTACTAATATTTTGGTAAATGTAATTCATAAACATAGGAATGATCTACTTTTGCTTCTTAAATACAGAGCCTTTGAACAAAGACAGAAGGAAGAAGAAGAAAAAGAACAAAGATTTAGAGAACAAGTTCTGCAGCAGAGGAAAATTAAATTTCAGGAGGCAACTGCTAAGTTCCAACGTGCTCATCAGGCCTTTTCTCAGCACAAACAAGCAGGTTTGTGAATTAAAATTTAACCATTATTCACAGTACAAGTGTTTTTATATTCACAGAATCAGAGAATAGTTAAGATTGGAAGGGAACTCCGGAGGCCATTAGTCCAACCCCCCATATTTTTCTATTAGTAGAATATAATTGAAGCAAACAGAACAATTAATTTCACTCAAAGTAATTGAATTCACAAAAGCAAAACAACTGACAAGAAGCTCAGATCTGATATATATGATAATTGGGTAGAGGAAATTAAAAGAAAAACAGATTTTTTTTTCCCCTAAAAATTGTATTGTGAGATATTTCACTATATTCCAGTCACAGTAAGTACATGACCTCCATGAGGTCTTGTGGCTTCCTGGGTTTTCTCCACTTTTTGACTGCAGTGTGCTTATTGTTCGCAGTACTGTGCTTTCACAGCTGGGTGAGAGGTGTTACAAGGCCACTGACAGTTACTAGGATGGCATAATAGTCCCCTCTTTGAGCCTTTGACTATGAAACATTCAATAATGTGCATTTTGTTTATCATTAGGTAAAAGCAGCCCTAGCATATATTAATACAGTACATAACATTTTTCTGAATTAGTCCACTTTCCAAGCTGTTCTCTCGCTGGGAAGCAATGATCACTTCAGCTCAGTTCCTGCCTTCTTGGAATCAGTGCAGACTGGCAGGAGTTTGTAACAGCATTGGCCAAGTCTGATTTCCCGTTAACTTTCCAGTGTTCAAATGCTTAAGATATGGTCTATTACTTAGGTATTCTTTAACAGATTTACTCTCCCAGCTGCAGTTGTGCCAACTGTGAGGTAATGTC
>VYZT01056319.1:14796-25413 GCA_013400735.1 Pomatostomus ruficeps | reverse complement strand
CAACAGCACACCACAACACTTCACCGCTTCACGCCCATTACTTTGTTGAGTCTTTCTGCCATGCTCTCAGTCAAATGATACTGAGATAATTTAAAAATGGATTTCGGTCTGTCATCTTCAGGATGTGTTGCAAAATCAGCAGAGAATTTCCAGGCTCCTTGTACCCTTCTTGAGGAATAACAGATGATTTCTATTTTAGAACTGTAGTATTTATTCACTAAAGAAACCTCTTGAAATATTTTTTGCCTAAATATTTTCATTATATTTAAGCACAAAGACATTGATATTTTCTTCACTTAAAATGCAAACAAATGAATACAAACCAGTTACAATTAGAAAAAAGAGCCTTACCAAAAGAAAGAGTTTAGTAGCAAACCCAGAGTTTTAAAAAAATATGACACAATGTTGGCAGAATTCCACCCTTTTGGATTGCCTTTATGATTTCGGGTACTTCAAGAACATGACAGTTGATTTAGCCCATTATGACTCATGTGAATGGAAGTCAGAATATATGGAACTTCACCTCTAAAAAGAATGTGACCTTCTTATATACCTTTTCGTATGGCTTTCTTAGCTAGGTTTTAGGTGCCCTCTCCCTGGCCAGTGTTCAGGGCCAGGTTGGAGAGGGCTATGAGCAACCTGACTGTATGGGTAGCATCACTGTCTATGGCAAGGGGGTTGAAACAAGATGATATCTGAGGTCTGTGCTAGTTTTTTCCTGGGTGGAGTTAGTTTTCTTCACAATAGGTGGTATAGATCTATACTCTGGATTTGTGCTGAACTCAGTGTTGATAAGAAAGATGTTTTTGTTATTGCTGAGCAGGGCTTACACAGAGCCAAGTCCTTTCCTGCTTTATCATACTGCCATACTAGTGAGAAGGCTGGAGGTGCATGAAAAACTGGGATGAGCCACAGCCAAGAAAAGTAGCTCCAACTGACCAAAGGGATATTCCATATCATATATATATGATATAACATCATACTCAGTGTATAAAGTGTGGAGAAGAAGGAGGAAGACATTTGATGTAATTTTGTTTGTCTTCTCAAGTAACTATTGCACGTGGGAATGACCACACATGGGAAGTGTGAATTAATTCCTGCTTGCCCATGTGAAGCAGTAAAATAATTCCTTGTTTTGTTTTACTTGTGTATGCATTTTTTTGCTTTCCCTATTAAACTGTTTTTATATCAACCCATGATTTTGTAGCTTTTACCCTTCTAGTGTTCTCCCTGAACAAGCAGCTGCATGGTTCTTGGCTGCTGACTTGAGTTAAACCACAAGTCTCAAACCATAATATGGTACAATGACATACAAAAGTTTGCATGAAAGACCTTTGACTATAAAAATATGTATATATACTGCCACTGCAATTATTCTATTTTCTTGACATTTTTTGTCAAACTGTTAGATCAGGCACATATGTCATCTGTTGTGCTACATGGCTTATGTATTTAGCATACAGCATGTGCTATTATCCTCAAGTATATATTCATGAGTCTTCAGGCATTTTCTTATGAATTGAAAAAGAAGAAAGTATTACTTGCAAAGCCATTGAGATGATGTTGGAGCACACTAAAAAATGCAGGGGTAATCACTTGTCACTGAATGTGAAGTATAAATGCGGTAATAAGATGAAATGAATAATACAAAAATGGAAGGTGAAGAACAGAGTTTCTTATTATTATAATTCAGAACAAAGCTTCTTACAGCAAGATTCAAGTAGGAACAGTCTTAATTTTGTAGCAGAGATTGGCTAAGTAGAACTTACTTCAGAACCTATGAGATGGAGATGTTTTTGCAAAAGAAAATAAATTTTTAAAAAGAGGAAGAAAAGAAAATAGGGATTTCTACATCCTTATGCCATATCTTCTTCCTATGCACTTCACAGACATAGTAATAAAAGAAAGCAGAATCCACAGAGTAGACTTCTATGCCACAAGATTTGCGTGTGGTGTATGTACATCAGCTCAACTGTTCAACTACCCTCGACTGATCAAAGTGAGTACTGTTTGCAGCTAATTTCCTTGATTAGATGCAAAGTAACTGAATCCTCCTCTTAAAACTCAAGGGCAGCCAGCTGAGGTCAATGGCTCATGAATACCTTACTGGAAGACAGATCAAAGTAGTGACATATACACCAGACAAAATTTGGCATTAGTCTGGGGGCAAAACACCAGAAGAAGTGAAGGTTCCCGGAACCCGGGAAATCTGAGAGAGTATGGAGAGACTCAACAGGACCAGGCCTGACCTGTCAAGGGCATTGCCACAGCAAAAACAAGGGAGAGTATGAGGTTCAGGGAGAAGAGTGACTGGAAAGTGACCCAACGGAAAAAGACCTCCTAGGGATGCTTGTCAACAGTGACTGAACATGAGCCAGGGAGTGTGCCCAGGCGGCCTATAAGGTCAATGGCATCCTGGCCTGTATCAGGAACACTGTGGCCAGCAGGAGCAGGGAAGAGATTGTCTTTCTGTTCTTCTCACTCTTGTGGCTGAATCTTGAGAAAGTCCTGCAAGGAGTGGCTGAGGGAGCTGCAGGTGTTTAGCCTGGAGAAAAGCAAGCTCAGGAGTGACCTTATCACTCTCTACAGTACTTGAAAGGAGGTTGCAGCAAGGTGAGTGCATCTTCTCTGAGGCAACCAGTGAGAGAGGGAAAGGACATGGTCTTAAGATGCACCAAGGGAAATTCAGGTTGGACATCAGGAAGAATTTCTTCACTGAAAGGTTTGTCAGACTTCGCAAGAGGTTGCCTGGGGAGGTGTGGTAGAGTCACTATCCTTGAAAATGTTCAAGAAATGGCTGGACATGCCATTTAAAGTTATGGTTTTATTGATATGCTGGTGTTTGGTCAAAGGTTGGACTTGATTATCTTGGAGGTCTTTTTCACCCTAAGGAATCCTATGATTCTATGATTAGATCCTTCTGCTAAGGAAAGTAAGGATATGTCCTCTAACACTTGCCTACAATAACTATTTCTTTTTACTTATTTTTCAAAATCTATCTTTTTTTTTAGTATTTGTAATTGCCACTCTGATTTGAGCTATCATACCGCATATTGAGTATTTTTCACTTTTGTATGTTTTTCTTTGTTTTAGTTTTAAGAAATGACTAATTGTAATTTGGCATATCCTCATGCAGTTATTTTCTAGACTGTTTCTCAATCTACATTCTTGCTGTCCATCATGTCTTATCAAATAAAAGGGCGATAGTTTCCACCAGAAAGTCTGTACACTTTAGGAGGCCAGATGCTACAGTCTAATTAAAGACAAAGTTTCAAAAACTTTGTAATCTCCAGCTGCACTAGTACAGCCTGCTCTTTATAGTGTCATACCACAAATTAGCTAGTTAGGTTTCTGCACATGTTCTTTCCTGTTGATATTGATTACTCATCAGGTGTTTAAACATAATCAGATGAGTAACAGAGATGCACCATTTCTATTCTAATCGTGACGGCGTGGCATAAAGATAACAAGCTGTCATCCAGTTTTATACCTCTACAAACCGTGATTCCTTACTTGTTACTTTGATAAGGTCATGGAATTTTTAGATCAGAGTGTTGCAGGACATAATCTGCTTTTTTTTTGTTGTTTTATTTTTTACTTTTTTCCTTTCTCCCCAGAATACCTCTGTTGTCCTGTTTATGTACCTCATTTGTATCTTTTCCTGTTATGAAAAGACATTTATTTATTCCCCACTTAATTCACATGACACTCACATTAAAAAAGATATCATCCTACTGTGTTTTGAGGTTTTCTTCCACTCTCATTTTCCTGTGGACACCTGACTATCACACTTAAATGCGAGTTGCCTCCTACTACTAATGTAATAAAAACATGATAGTAAGGATATAAGGCTAGAGAAGAAAGTGTAGGGAATTAAACTTGTTTTCCGTAAAACACAGTCATAGGGATGTCATGTTGCAAAATTAACTTTTTCTCAAGTATCAACAAGGAGTAAACCTTACACTCAAAACCTAAAACAAACTCTAGAGTCAGCTAAGAATTATTCCAAAATAGCTGTCCTTAATTTTTTATTGCATGTCATTGAAATTTGGTGTAAATATACCTGCATATACATATTATTAAACATTCAGAATTGTTCACGAGACCAGAACTTTCTCTCCTTGATGTAAAAGTGAGCCTCACCCTCCAAAGATGCACAAAACACTCAGCTACACTTTAGAGAATCCCCACCATGAAACTTACACATCATCATTATTCAAACCTTTAATTAAAATATGTTTTAGCCTTTACAACATCATAGTGCTTCTACCAAATTGGATGGCCATGATCAGACTGTTATATATTGGACCAAATAGCCTCTTATTTCCCCTCCTTCTTCATTAACTTTGGTGTCTGCTGAGATGTTTCTCTCTCATATTTCTCACTTCTCTTTACCATGCTGCTGTGCAACATTTTTCATCCTTTCTTAAACATACTTTTGCAAAGTCACCAGAAGTGTGACTGGTAGGCCCAGCTGTCCCCTGTGGTATGTCTGTTTTGGAACGTATTAGAACCACCAGGAACTGCTGTGTCCACCATGGACAGCCCCTGGCCTCTCCTCACAGAGTCAAGCCCTGCAGACCCCATGCTGCTAGCATTTAGGTACCAATATCCATTATAGGTTAATTGACCACATAAAATAAATTTCAAAGAAATGGTTGAAAATTGATGGTCATAATCTTTGAAAATAGGGATATCATGGCAAACTGTTATTTTTATATTGTAAAAATAATCTATTATAGCAAGCTGTTAGGAAGATGGAAGTATCATTTTTACGATTAATAGTGACTAGAATAACTAAAACCCAAAAATATCATATAGCAGGTAAGCAGCATTGTTCTGCAATATTTACATTTTCAGAATAGCCAGAAAATTAAGACAATATTTCACAAATTGCCTAAATATTTCATTAATTGCCAGAAACTTCTTAAAAGTCTTGGCAATGTTTTCCTTTTGGTTTGTGCTAGAGTTGATGCAACCTGCCACTGCAGGAGAGGATGTCACTCTCAGTGAAATTATGCATACTGAATAGTCTACTTCCACCTTAGGCAGTGTGGATCTCATCCCATTCTTGTTTGTTAAGTAATGTAATACAATCTTATGGATGTCAACTGACTGCAAGTAGCATGGTCTTTCTTATTTTCTCCTTCCCTTTACATGGGTGTACTTGTACCCACTCAAACTCCCAAAATAATTTAAATTTGTGTGCATCTCCAACCCAAATATGTAACATTTATTGCATAGACGTTAATGCCAAAGGTTCATAGGAAATAGCTCCGAGACATCCAAGAAAAACTGAAGTTCTTGTGTGCCAGGATGTGCTTTAGCTGCTTTTATTTAGTTTTAGTTATATAAAAATGATATACACTAAAGAATCTGAGAAATTTTTTTTATTTGAGAGGAAGATTTTGTAGCAGGTACAATTTTCGTACTATCACACCTGGAGAGTAATTTTGCTGTGAATCGGAGAAAAGTATGAAAATATTTTCCTTGTTTGATTTCATAAGAAGCATGAGATTCTAATTTTTTTTCCTGATCATTCCTCATGATATGGTTCCAAATGTCTGCTTACAGTCTGAAGAATATGGGCTCTGTTAGTCCACTCCAAAATTTTTATACCATGTGAGAAAAGAAGGCATATTCACATTTATTTTCAAGATCTGTCTAATGTGTTTCTTTGGTTTTATGTTTGTTTGTTTGGGTTTTTTTTTTTTTTAGTATTAGTTTTAGCCTAGAAAATGCAAAAAATTGTAGGCTTCAGGTAGCACAGTAAAATTTGGTCAGCTCTTTTCTACCACACACACAGTTGAGAAGTGAGAAGAAATACTTGGAAAGAAATAACTGATAGCTTCTCTCAGATATTGATACCCTCTTCATCTAATAAGGTCAAACTCATTCATCAGCCAAAGCTTAATGTATGGAACTCTGACTCCAGCAATACCCTTTAATTTCATTTAATTGGAACCAACTCATAAAAATCTATAACTTTGTCCTTATCAACCAGGACTCTGTTGGAAAAGTTCCTAACAGAAAAAAGGAGAAATGGAAAGTTCTTACTGCATTCTGTTACTCTGCCAGCTCACAAAAATGTGGCAAATTCTGTTCCTTTTTATGAAACTTCAGATCTGTGCCCAGTAGTCTGTGGTTTTGAGAGCAAAGCTCTGTATGCCTCTCTACATGTTCTCAGTGAACACTCAGGATAGAAATTAGTAAACAGTGGGCAAAGAGTGACAAAATCTGACCCTATAAATNCCTGGAACATCGGTGGATTGGGTGAACCCCTACAGGAACTTCCCCAGCCCTCCTGTGCCTTGGAGCAGCCCGGACAGTCCCTGGAACTGCGGACGGATGCGCGGTGCCACCCCTGGAATGCACCACAGCATCCCATAAATTCCAGTCATCTTTAAATGAAAATATTTCAGTTTCCTTGGCAAAAGGATACATTCAGCTATGCTTATGAGTGTTAAGTACCTGCTTGATCCTACAGGGAGAGTTTATGACGATTAGTTTCAAAGATTATGTTTTATCTTTGTTTCATTAATGTCATTGAGCCTTATCAAGAAAAAGCAAGTGAAATTTTTAAGTCTAAAGATGTGGAACAAGTTTACATTTTTAACAAAAGACTATATTCATAATTGTCTAACAAGAATCAGGCCCCCTGGTCCTTTGGGTTCAGTCAGAGCAAGAGGAGATAAATAATCTCATCCTATACAGTTAATAATAGAGAAAGACAGCACAACCAAATGCATAGTGCATAAACCAGTATTTGTTTATCCATCTGCCTTATTTTTCTACTCTAACTAGAGATTAAGGCACATACAGATCCTACATTAGGTATCCTAAAGGAGCAATTGCAAGTAGATATCTTTTTTTAAGCCCTGTGGATTTCTTTTTCTAATTACTTAAATAATTAAGAATTTGTGACAGTTATGTTCCAAATTAATGGCAAAGAAATGAGCTGTAACACATAGAATGCTCTGTTCCATTGCTTACAACATGATTTGGGAGTATTATTTGTATTATGCTTATGCTCATTTCCTCAAATAGCAAGAGTCTGACTGGGTGCAATGATAATTAAAAAGCGAACAAGTTTACCTTTTTGGTTCATCTGAGAAGCAAAGGGACTCTAAATTGCCCTGCTCAGAAGTCGGTATACTTCATTTTGTAGCACACAATGTTAGTGAGACGCTGCATGCCCATAACAGGATTGATCTTAATGTAAGCCACGTTTCTGGAAAAGGAGTAAGCATATTGTGTAAGATAAGCAAGAGAGAAAGGAAACTGATTATTGTTTATAATTATTTGGGGTTCAAATTTTTTTTTTTAAACAGTAAAAAGATCAGATTTTGCTTTAAAGAAGTTGTTAATACTTTACAATCCCTACCTCCTTTGCCCTTTCTTTGGTGGAAAAAACTTTGAATAAAGCCAATTCCTGCAAAAACATCTTTACCATTGTTTGAATAAAGCATACTTTCTTGTCAGATGCTAAAGATAGATATCCATACTGATTGTTTTGGGGATGTTGGAACCAGAATGGAAGCAGAGTTCTCTGTCAGAAGATACATATATTTCTGTTGTAAGACCTCCTCTGTTGTCTAGGAACATTTTATTCCCCTTGCTGAAGTGAAAGAGGAAATTTATGAAGTCAGCACCTATTTATCATTCTAAATGTTTAAACTGTCAAAAATAAAGCTTATAAAATAATTTTTTTTAAAAAAATAGAATTGCTAGCCACTAATCACATGAGCATAAGTAAATACCTTTGAAATGAGGGTGAGCTGTAACTTCTAAAAAGAAAATTATATGTTAGTTGAGAAATGTTACAAACTAATGCGGACATTTTTGCCATTTGCTGCTGCATAACTGGAAAGCAATTCATGAAGATAAATTCACAGCCCCTGAAGTTCAGGAATGTCAATACTTTTGTTTTCTTCTGACAGAATTAAATTTAAGTTTCATTGGAAACATTAATGAATTGTGATATCAGAAGAAGCATCCTATCCAAACAGAATGTACAGTTCTTTATGCAGTTAGGTACAGATTGTGTGTAGAAGCAGCAGCCTGGGAAATCACCTGCAACATGAAACACAAGAGGAGAGGACCAGCCAACTGGCATCATCAAGGGTTAATGGCTCTTGGAAAGATATTGTCCAAATCCTTACTTTCATGATGAGAAATAATAACAAACTCTTGTCTCAAAAATTCACACCTAATTGGAAAAGTCAAATAATTTCAGAAGAGTCAAGGATCTTGCTCAATAAAATATTTTGTTTTTGTATGACTTGGGATGTTGATCGTAGCTCTCATTTGCACTGAAGGCCCATTAAAGATGTATTTATGCTTTTGTCAACACCACACTTCCAAGTTAGTGAATACAGAATTCGTTCCAGGATGTTTACATAATTCTTAGGATTTTGGCAATATAATGGTCTTTTCTTTGACTGTTATACTTAACACTAATCCTAAATATGAGCACAGGAATGTGTTTGTACAGTAATCGTTCTTCCACTGGGGGGGAAAAAATGTACTTTAGATCTCAAAGATTTGTGAAGAACTAATCGCTTTAATCCATCTTAATCCAAGAGATTATACATAAGGGTTAATATTGCTGTTAGAGCTTTCAGCAGTAGTTTCATCTACTCATTACACATTCCATATTAGTGGAAGTATGTTATCCTAACTTTTACTAGCATAAATACACTTTTACAGTTTTTAGTAAATTAAATTTTTTCACATTAAATCTGCCAGCACTTTTATACTCTTTAGAAGAAAAATGAAAGCTAGGTGTATTCTGAGTGGGGGTTTTGGTGGTGGAGACAGGGTCTTTTGAGTTTTGGGTATTTTATTTGATATCTATAATTTCATTACAAAAATATTTTCATTTATAAATTCATCAAGCTTGACTTTTCAGCAGCTCAGTATTCATTTACATTCTGATAGAAATTAATTATTGCACAGGAAAAAACCCAAACACGTACCCTTCTTCATACCAGAGGATAAATTGCACAAGGTAATCCTTAATAAAATGTAGAAGAAATGCAAAAACCTTCCATGATGTCTAGACCTGATTTACAAGAAAACATCTTTTTGTCTACTCTGGTTTAGTAAAATTCATTCTACTTTGTACCTCTGCAAGCACTGCTGAGGATTAGCATAAAGAGGATAAATTAAATAAAAGAAAAATTTAATATAATTAATAAATGATCCTTCCATGAAAAAATTGCAAACTCAAACCAAAACAAAATAAAACTAAAACTTCATTGTTCCTGAAGGAAGTAGGAACAGAGGATAGAGTCTCAACTCACTAGTATTCACTGTGGTACAGAAAATTACTTCCTGTTATCTCCAGTTAATCACCAGACCCAAAACAAGAGCACTCTGCAGTACTGACATTACACATCCATGTCACAGGTTTACTGGCAGAGAATTCAAATTTTGTGATGAAAAATGCCAAGGCAATTTTTTTGGGTGGAACACAGAATAACCAACCCATAGAATGGCTGGAGTACTGCAGAGTACAGTCTTTTGGGAAGGGCTGAATGCTGATGGTTATGTGGTGTCCATCCAGCATGAATCTTGGTGCACAATTCTCAAGTGAAAATGGACTTACATTCTTTGACTAACTATAAAGCTTGCAGTGCAATTTCTAGGTTGTAACAAAATGCCCTGCCTACCCTCCCCAAACCCCCCAAACCCCAAAGAAACACTCCAAAATCAACAAAACCACCAAAACTAAAGGTGTAAGCTGTATGTGGCTTCTTTGTTTTATCATAGTAGGTAAATTTAGTAATTTAAATTTACTTCAAACACTAGACTTTGATTGATGGCATCCAATATAAAAAAATGATTGACAGAAGCTGTCACTGCTAACAGAAGAATTTAAAAACAAACAAGGAAAAGTTAGGAAAGATGTCAAGAGTATAATCTCCAAGGTAACAGTTTGATCATTTATCGTAGAGACAAAATAATGTCACAGGTTCACCTTTTATTATAAGAGTGAGCAGTACTGTGATATGAGGATGAAAAAACTAAAAGCAAACTCCATATTAAAGTCTTTCAATTCTGTTAGTAAAATCTCAGAATTTTTAAAATTACTGCAAACTGCTACCATCCCTGTTTTAAATGCCATTTTTAACCACTTTTCCTTGGACATTCTATTAACTTTTATGACAACATTCCCAGATAGTGAGAAATCTGCATTTATTATTTCAGCCTAAGAGTAATAAATTTTTTATTTGTCATGTTTCTCATTTATTTTCACTATTTGATCCTAGAATACAACAATTAAGAAACTGGACTTAATCAGAAAACTTAGATGTTTGGAAGAGACAAAGCTCCAGTAAAATTACAGATTTATTTTAAGAGCATCACCATTTCAAGTTGAAATTAATTTTTATCTAAAAAGACCACTCAGATCGCTGTTCTGCTCAGAAACTTAGATAGTTTTTTTAATCACACTCACATTAAATATTAACTGTTTTCTGAAACCAAACTAAACTAAGAGTAGCAAAAACCAAAAACATCTTTTGCATTACTTTTTTGTAACTTCACATATTACCCCAATCCCCACATCTATGACAGTAATTTTTTTTTTTTTAAAAAAAGAGCTTTAATGCT
>VYZT01056319.1:3503-14757 GCA_013400735.1 Pomatostomus ruficeps | reverse complement strand
GCTTTAAAATAAAGGGGTTTTATTTTTGAAGGTTTCTTTTCTATGTAAATTTTGGGGGTTTTTGTCAGATACCTCTTGAAAGGAATGCTCTTTTGTATTTAATTTACATGCTTGGTTATATTTCAAATTTTCTTTTTCTTTCTCAAAAATTCACTAACTCGTTTAACAAACTGTCAAACTGAAAAGTGAAAATCCACCTCATTTAGGCCTTTCATTTAAATGCTGTTGACAAATAACTGATAACTGGTATTTTGATGTTTCAATCCTTTGCTGGTCTTTAGCTGTATTAATTTATTCCAGTCAATATCTCCTCCATTTAGTGTCCTCTAGGTCCTAAAAAGTCAGTGGTTTTTATCAGTGGGCTGATATTAAGGATTTTAATGATAGTTGGCTCCATAACACCTAAGGTGTTATGGAAATAATAATAATAATAATATGTTAATTATCTACCTATTTTACAGTACCTATGCACATTTAGGTATTTGAACATGCTAAATATCTGAACCTTAGAATATGATGCTATCTTCTGGAGGTGGCGACTTGACAGTGTACGGCACTGGCTTGTGGCAGGTAAAGACAACGGGCATTTGCTGTGTGCAGGAGGGGAACTACTACCACAATCTGCTCCAGAAAGAACAATGAATTTTCATGTTTGATGTTGAGCATATTTTTAGTCAAGAATGTTCTTGCAACTCCCCACAAACCAATGGATGCTATAAGCAAACAATGAGTCACAAGCAAAAGTGTAAAACCAGGTGTAAATGTCAGTCATAAATGGTATGTTAGCAAGAGGGGGTTTCATTTAAAATGTCCTGAGAACACAAGTCCATGCTTTCCTATCTCCAGTCAATCCACCCCAACACTGCCAGAGAGTAATATACAGGTTCTACTGCGGAAAATGTGTGCTTGGCATTAAATTTTGTCAGGCCAGTTTCAACTCAAGTGAGCAGTTTAATACTAACAGTAGTAATTTTGCACATGACAGTAATAATTTTTCATCTTTCATCTTTGTTGTTTTCTTATTCATTGTCCACATACATCTCAGTGAAGCAAACTTCCAGAGAGTATGGCCTAATTCATCTGATTTTATAACTGTAATTTGAAATTAAGAGTGTGCTAAAATATACATAGACAAATTAGCTCTGAGAAAATTTATTGGAGGGCTCACAACAGGTTTTCTGCTTTGCAAGATAATGAGCCTAATAAGGTCTTACAAAACACTGAAAATGTATTTTAAGGAAATGTGGGGAAAATACTCTGGAATATTAGTAGTTATTTGAAAAGAAGGAAATTATTCCAGGAAAATACAATACTTCTCTATATTAATTTACGTGACTCATTCTCTTTAACAGACTGTGTTCCTATATTGCATTAGAGCTTTCCAGAAGAAGAAACAGTACCTTAGAGTACTTCTGTTAGTGCCTTGAAGAGGCTTTTTTTTCAGCCTCACACATTTGCCTCATCATAAGCACTGAAATTTGGAAGAACTAAACCAGTATGACATGATAGCACAGTCTGAAATAGTGTTTGGAGGTTTAATGCTTTAGTGTGGAGACTTGATGGGTGACATGATTATTGTCTACACTTTCCTCATGAAGGGTAGCAGAGAGGGATCTCTTCTCTTTGGTGTCTGGTGATTGGATGTGAGCTAATGTCTTAAACCTGTGTCAGGGAAAGTTCAAATTGGATATTAGGAAAAACTTCTTCACTGAGATGTTGGTCAATCACTGGAATGAGCTCCCCAGGGAAGTCATGGTCCCAAGATTATTGCTGTTCAAGAAGCCTTTCAAAAATGCCCTCACACTTTTTGTCTTTTCAGCTGCCCCGTGTGGAACCCGGAGTTGGACTCAATGATCCTTTCGAGTCCATTCCAAGTCACGATATTCTATGAACTTATCATCTAATTGTTTGTTAAGGAACAACATTCCTTTATGAAGTTGCTTTTCATGAATTAATAATTGTACTTTTAGCCAATTTACATTTAATTTATAATTTAAATAAATGGACAAAAACCCCCTTAAACCTTAGGTTTTCTTTTCTTAACATGTATAGAAATAGCAAGAAAGATATTTCATCAAAGGAATTACAGATATACTCAATTCCAGAAGAAAATATATTCCTTTGAAGTTTTCAAAGTTTTTAGGCTTTGCAAAACTTGTTTTTGTTTGGGAAACCTGCTTTCTGATTCCTGCAGAATAAAACGACTTTATCACACACTTGTATGCTTGTTATGCTTGTGAAGGATCCTTAATTCTTTCCTTAATATGTCAGAAGTTGTAAAGGATAATTACCTTTTCTGTATGACCTCCATAACTGCAGTATATACATGGACAATGTTGTGTAATTTAGCAGAAAGTTGTTAAGAAGAATAACTTTTCTGAAGTTTTTTCCCATCTTATCTGCTACAAAGTAACAGGTTATAATCCTCAATTTATTCTTTTTAGAAAGTATTTTTTTCTGGATCAGAAAATGAAATTCCCAATTTATTTTAATCAGTGTTATTCAAAATAAGAACTTGTATAATAATAATATATCTAGAAAACAAAAATCTAATAGAAACAACTATTTTTAATAGCCGAAAATGTAAGCACTCCAGTTCATGAAAAACTCTTTTTTCTCCCTGCAGGAAATGAGAGAAATTTTTTTGTGAGTTCATATTGTATTCAAGAATCTGTGTCAACTTCCATGTGGACCACAGCGTGCTCCATGGTGGCTGCTGCCACATTGATGTGGGCTCCTAAATCACCTTTCAAAAAGCAAGTTCAAAAGCATAACAAAAGTTTCAAATTTTATACTATTACACTTCTTCATTACAAAGTCTGACAGGGAGCTTGTTCCACTTTCAACAGATAAAAAGATAACATTTTTGAAGGTTCTGCTAGAGTTTTTTTAATAAGATTTGCTTATCAGGTGAGTTTTGAATAAAATGAATAAACCTGGTTAGTTGTGAGTAGCAAGTTGCTTGAAGCTATATCAGAAATGTACTTATTACCAAGCTGAACAAAATAAACACGTTTAAATGCGTAAGTCTTCACTTTGGCAAGAGGATATTCTCAAACATAATGAGGTGAAATAGACATACTAGAGGGTCTGAAACCTATAAAAACACACTCTTCATAATAGAAAAAAGCATTTTGGTTATGAACTAAAGTTTTGGTGCTCCAGATACCACCTAATGTAAACACTAACTTTAGTATTCTGTTATTTTCAGGGGAAATGCCCTAATCCTATATGACTATGCAAGCACCTGGTGTTTGCATGCCTAGGCTGAACACACACAGATAAAATTCCATGCTTTATTCATAGCTAGCTCTGAAAAAGAGGACTGTCTATTTGCTTCATGGCATTTTCTTCAATACAGTTAAACAGAGTAGCCTAGACAGCTATAGCTGTCTGCCACGAGTGCAGTCCATGAAATTGAGACCTGTAGCTAAGTTTTGAAAACAAACTTTTTCTTGAAAAATATAGATTTTGAATGGGTTTTTTTAAGCATAAATATCCTAACTAAACAGATTTTATGAGCAGTCTTCTTAGGACATTAGATAAAATGTCAAGATTAATCTCAATGTTTAAAGTCCAGTCACAAAGTTTTCTGTAAATTTACAGCTTATTTATACTGCTGTTAGGTATTGTATTGTATCTCTTAAAATTAATACAATGAAACTTATGACCCAAATATTTATTTCATATTTAAAATTTTGTATTATAATACTATACATCAAGCTGTCTTTTACCCGTGAAACGTAGGATACACATTGACAATGAACACACTGATGATCTTTCATTGAATTTTAACGTATCTAAGATAACTATTATAGGCAAATACTTTCAGACTTAAAACCTTTTTGCATGCAGATTTAAACTTTTTCTGTGCTAAATGAAATGACTATTTTCATCATTATTCATGAAGCTACAATAAAAACTACTGCAGAATAGAAACATGGGAAAATAAAACCCTGAAAAAAAATTTAACACACAAACCCCACCACCACCACCAGTATTTGGTTATCTGTCTGTTTAAACATAAACATTTTGTCTAAAATGTTGGTTCTAAACTTACATGTCATAAACTTCTATCTGCCACTTTCTTTCTTCCTTCAGAATGCACTAGCATGTATAAACATAGACATTTTAAAGAACGAAGTAGGTATTCTTCAGAGATACTGAATTTTGGCTAAGCCACCATTTATATTAATAAAATACTAATATTAAATTTTAACGTCAAATAATCCAATTTTCTATGACATAGATTAAATTCTGCCACTCATACCTTATTTAGGACTGCAGTTCCCCTCTTTTTTCTCCAACTTCCTAGCCCACTCCACCTTCTACCTCTTGCCCAGGAAAATGATTTAGTATCTTCCAGTGCTTCAAACTCAGAGAATGAAGAAATACTTTATGGAACTGTCACTTATGACAGGTTGAAAACCAGTATATTTTCATACAACCATTCTTCTTGTAACAGGTGAATTTTAGGGAAGTCATTGATGGACTTTTTAGAATGTTTTGCTCTTTCTATGATTGTACAAACTGAAATACCTTTAGAAGATTTGTTATGACTGTACTCAGAAATGAAAAAAAAATTAAAAAAGAGCTTGAAGTGGTTTGTTTTCTGAAGCCCTGCATTAATTTAAGAAAAATCAAATTCAACCATATCCCATTCTGAGACAATCATACTAGTTGCAGCTTTTTAATATAAACCTTGTCAAAAGGAAGTCATGGACAGAATGTCCATAAGTGTAAGTTTGGATTTCACATGTTGGGTACCACCACAATGTGTTGGGGTTGTCCGAATTGATAATAAAGGCCTGAGTGCCCTGGGACATTCCACTGAGGGAAGGGAGCTTTCGTGGAGGAGGAGAGAACTCCCCCTGGAGATGGAAACCACAGTGGTTTAGTCTGAAGTTCCTAAAGCCTGGCCCCTTATCCCTCATTAGTGGCCTTGATGTCAATCACTCTCTGGACATTCCCCCAGGTTCTAGAAAGTTCTAAGTTACTCGGTTGTTGATTGGTTGTTCCCCCTTGACTCCTCCCCTGTTCCTCTGTTATTGGCGTTGTTACCCTGGACCCCCCCCTAGCTCCTCCCCTGGACCCTCTTCTGATTGGTTTATTGTTTTCCTTATAATTCAGTGTCGGGGGTTGCTTGAGGTTCTTCGCCTGTGAGCCCCCGTTGTGCTGAATAAACTGCACGACTTGCTCACACCTAATGCCCCTCCTGCTGTTCGGAATTCATGCGCCTCTTACCTCTTCCGCTTTAGCCAAACCCATCTCCCTCCGGTTGGGCCATACATGGGCTCTCCTGGTGTCACCACCCCCGCGGCAAAGGCGGTCTGGGACACTGGGGTCGCTCCGGCTTTGGGCAGCATTAAGATCCGGGTAGGCTCACCAAGAAGGCCAGGAAGCGACAACAATGCATACAATAGAATTTTTTATTCAGTGAATAAAATGTTAAATGTTAAAAGCACAGCTAAACCTTTGTTAGTATTTTGACCTTTCAGTAGAGTTGGGTTGTTTTTCTTTTTTTTTTTTTTTTAAATCAAAAAAACTTTCTCTTCAGTGCTAAAAATAAACAATTTTCTATCTTTCTGAATTATCTTTCAATTCTGACTTCTGGAACAACCAAACTAGAGCAGTTATTTCCAATATGAATAGAAAATTAAACTATATATAGTCTCGTAAAACAGGTTTTTTGGAAAGAAAAACAAACAAACCTTCCATGAACAGACATAACATAATGAGATGAATACTAATAGGTATGAAAATAATTTGCAATTCCTTAAACTAAAATGAAATATTATAGAATAGATTTTTGATAGAATTGTTTAATTTTAGCTAATGGTGGGACTTCCAAAAATATGGAGCTCTATTATATAGTCAGATACTCATAAGAGTCATGAATCAAAATGGGTGCTTTAATTTTATTTACATAGTCTGATATTATAAGACATTTTCTGTGACATCAGTTGGTTACCCTTATAGTCAGTGTATGAGTAAGTGCAATTGGCCAGGAAAAATAACTTACAGCTGCTTTGAATTCCTAGGGACTAAAATTTGCCAGAAAATGCTGAATAATATAAAGTTTCAGTTTCTAAATATGGAAGAGTATCACTTTCATTTTGAAAAGATATATGGATTCATGTACATTGTGAATACATATTATGAAAGAACTGTCATATTCAAATTATTTGGCCTAAAATATAAAGAAAAAATATGCAAGAACACGAGAAAGTAGCATATATACTAGTGACTTCTTTATTTTCAAAACCTAAAATCCACCCATAAAATCAAAAACGGAAGCTGAAGTAGCAGTGAGAATGAATTACTGAAATAAGTGGTAGGCACTCTGATTTTATATTGCACAAAGATTAAAGTGATACACAATGGAAAATCACGTAAATTTTGGACATAGTTAATACAGAAAAATTGCTAGATGAAATAACAGATTTGGAATCCAAGCACATCCTCTTACATATAAAGAACAACAACAAAAATAATAATGAAAAGTTATCTTCTTCATAAGCATGCTGAAATAATTAAGATTCTGATTATAACATTATGTGAGATAGATCTGTTCATCTGGGGGTTTTGCATGTAAGCTTTGATGATTAGAATTTAAATATTTCACTCCTTAAGAAACTACTTGGATAGTAACTTTCAAAGAAGTAGGTATATACCATGATGAAAATAAAACCTTACTCTCTTATTTACAAAGTAGTTATGTTAGTACTTTTCCCCATAACATGTGGGGGAGAGACATATGCATGTTTAAGCTAAAATTAGGATATTTTAGGATGTTAGAAAAAATTTTTAAGAGTTTATATAGACCATGTGTCATGTTCAATGAAGTTCAAATGAATTACCTTTATCAGAATTCTTTAAGGGAAAGGTTTGTACCTTTAGAGTAAAGAGGGGTGACAATCTTTTCATTTCAGCAAGTAAAATGATAAATTTGTAGAGCTTAATTTTTCAGTTGAGAGGTAGTCTTTTTTTTTTTCATTAAAACACCACCTATCACTCCTCTTGATGTGTGGATTTAATTCCTACATAACACAGATCTTAGCAATGGAAATCGGTGAATTTCATTGGAGAATTCTGTTACTCATCCCTACATGAAATGAATAAAATGGTGCACACTGTTTTCACTACTGAATTTTTGAATTGTTAACTTATTTTACTTTTCAATATATATTTTTCTCAATGCAATTTCTATGATAGGCAGCAAAGCCTCAGATGACTAATGATGATGGCCTAGTTGGAATGGACAGAATGATCTTAAGCCTATTTCAGTTCATATAGAAAGCAGCACTACTTATTTAAACTGTCACAGTCATTACAGTCATCAAGATATTTATATTGGAGAATAAGCCAATGTAGTTTCAGTATGATTGCTCAATCAAACTTCAGTATGATAAAATAATTTAGATACACTCCAAAATAAAAAATTGGATGTTTAACTTACTGCTTATTGTAGCAATGGTGTTTCTTTAAAGTAAATGATAAAGCATAGGAAATTATGAATTTTTTAGTTTGGCTAGCTACTCAGAAGTTGCTACTCATTTATCCCACCAACAATCATAATTGTAGGCAATTAGATGGGAATACTTCTAACAGATAACATGGATAAAAGTTAGGTTAGAAGGGACTGTTAGGGGGGAGATAGGTTCATTTTTCTCTTATATGAATCTCATACTTAAATGGGAGCTTCAGACAAAGTTTATTGGAGAAGCCATCCCATTGAGTCACAGAGTACAGAAAGGGCCCTTTTGTTTTCTAATCTCCTTAAAGAGGAGACTAGCTGTGTCTGGGTCCAGTCTTAGACCCAGTTTTAATCAATGGTTTCTGTCTAAAAGATCATATGGGAGTAATTGAACCTTTACATAGCTTTGTCCTACAGGATTAAGGAGAGCAAACCAAATACATTTATTATGATAATGAATAGACTAAAATACCTTAATCAGAACTGTTTACTATACAATATAGACAGCTATAACTACTATTTTTGAAGCAATATTGAAGCAATTATATTAAATCTTTCAAAACCAATTAAGTAGAGATTGAGCTCACTGATCCATACCAATGACTGTGGGTAAATCTGTTTTGCTCAGCTTCGAGGAGTAACTTTGAGGGGTGTCCACACTGAAAGAAAGAAGGGAGGAATCTCCACACATGCTCCAAAAAGAGGTGTGTTAGAAGGGTGATATTGGGCTTCTATAGGATAAAGTGGTTGCCTGTCCATCAGATGTCATAAGGCTGGCAGCTTTAGCTAAGTCATTGGTACTATCACTTGTTGGTTCCTTTATCAGGCACTTTATCAGGTACGTGGTTCATACTCAGGATTTTAACCATGGGTTTGATGAGTCTGACTGTCTTCAACACCACCACCAATGTGGCACCCCCTTATCCATTCACCACTGACGGTTTTGCAAACAGAGCATTAATTGAGCCATTTTACCCTGATTCTAGGCAAAATTTGCTGTTATAATGTGTTTCCTTTTATTTATTATTGATTTTATTTATTTATTTATTTATTTATTTATTTATGGATTTATTTTTAATCCTTGTTCAGTTGTTGACATTGTATTAGATATGCAGGAATGGTTTGTTATGATTAAGAAAACCAAATGGATCTCTTTCAGGGAAACAAGCACAGTTTTGAAAGGCTCTTTTTGCCTCATTTGAAATGAGTCAGCTGTAGTAAGGCTACTAAAAATGCAGTTTTCAAAGAAGGAATTTCGGGTTGTTTTTCAAATTCAGCTTTCATGAATGAAAATATGCATTAATTCAAATGTTAATTCTTGAATAATCTATTTCTACACTTTTTTTGAATGCTTTCCAACTTCTACATTAGCTTTCAGTCACTGTCAACACTACTTTTTTCTCTAGTTCCATATTTGTGTTAAATACTTGTAGATCAAAATAATGTTTTAATTTAACCTTAAAAATTATGAAAAGAATAGATAAGGGATTTGAAGAGTAGTTCCATGTAAACTTTCCCATGTAGCTGACATAGATTAATCTCACAATTTGTCGATTTTTAGGAGTTTAGGTTGATGTAACTGTTTTTGTTACTAAAACACCACATATTACTGTGTAATTGTTAAATGCTTGTTTTCCTTAATGAAATCTAAATTATGTTAATTAATTGTATTTTGAATATTAGTTCTTTTGAATAATGGGAGTAGTCTGATTATTAGTTTAATTTTTCTCTATTCTAGGTCTCAAATGCATTGTTTTGCTTTTCTTGTGTGCCCCTTCCTATCATCAGAAATCACGGTCTGAGTGTTTATGAAAGATTCTGTGTGGTAGTGATGTTGAATGGTGTGGTGGCATTCACTCTGTAAGAAAAAAATTACTCCCCAATTATTTTTTATAGGGCTTGCTTTTTCTGAGTAGAAATTTGGAATTTAACTGGATTTTAATGCAATTGGGTAACATTTACGTGAAAACCAACACATAAAAGGTTGTAAAGCTGTCTTTGCATTTGCAAGATGCTTTATGTGTATGAACATTAGTCATATGGCTGGATGGAGGATCACAGCCTACAATGGCAAAAATAACCCTACTTTACATAAAGCTAAAATCAGACCCTAGTTACTATGTTGTAATATGTTATTTTTTAAAAAAAGGAAGTGAAACAACTATTGGAAGTTTGTAAAAACTCCTGGCTTTAACATATCTTTCTGAAGTGATAATGAGAAAGTTGAAATGATACTAAAGTTAACCTACTCAGTAGTATTTTTATGCATCAGCAGATACCTTTCCTAGAGAATTAACTGAGAAAACTAAATATAATTTACCTTCATTTACTTTTTTAAATGAAATCTACTATGTAGATCACAAAAATCAAACAGCTAGCTTAGTGCTGGGGAAAAATATTCTGCACAGCAGGAGAGGATTCAGATGTATAAAAATTAATGTTCAGGGGCAGTCGGCATGTCCCTTTGATATCAAAAGCTGACATACATGGACAACTTAAAGTACTCCTCTTTCTAAAGCTGGTGGGGGAAATTGTGTGGTGTACATGCTATGCCTAATATGAAAAACATACTACTGTTTAATCAGCTGAGTCATGCACAAATTACTCAAGAACTTCAGGGACTGAAAACCAGAATGAATATAATGGGTGTATTTGATACAAATACTGGTTTCAAAAGCAGCACATTGACTGGTTATTAGCTTATGGATATGGTTTTTGTGATACTCGTATATGATATTATTATCAAAATAGGATTTTCAACTTAAGTAGAACCAAACATCGGGTTCACCCAGGTCTTCCAGATAGATTTGAAATGCAACATAACCCAAGAATCACGCACATGTAGATACCAAGTCTACAAAGATTCACAGTAACACCAGTTGGAAGGAGTATCAGAATTTTGAACATTTGTGTGAATATTTTTTCTTCTTAAAGGGAGTAAAATGGGATATTACAGCAAATACTAAAACCTTTATAAGAGAGTCCTCACATAATGAAAGATAAAACTGTCTTGAGAATATTTTTTGAAGTCTTTCTCATATTTGGAATTCTTCTGAGCCTTGTCAGCTCAAGGCTGCTGTTTTTCTCTCTCATAAAGAGGGCTCAGCTTCCCCTGGTCTGATTTTCCAGAAATTATTTTAATTTCATGTTACAGGGATTATGAATAGTTAGTTTATGAAATCTGTATCAATGAAATGCCATCTCTTCGTTGATTTGAGAAATTATTGTTTATGAGTTGATGAAGAAAGAAGGGTGCCATTTGCCTTGTCTCACATATTCATTTGATAGGACCAAAGGAACTGTTTGAACCCTTTTAGGTGTCAACATGAATGTTGTTTCAAGCACTGGATAAATTATGTGAAAGTTCTTGCTCTAAGTTGGAAGGAAATATTAAGAAGCTAAGAGCTGCCTGCAAGTGTATAGAAAAGTGTTTATGTGTAAATGCATAACTGCATATACACGTTTTTTCATTGAGAAACCATAATTTCCTTGAGGCTCATGCATTAGTCTCATGGCTTTCCGCACAGACAGTCAATGTTTACAGGTGTTTGTCCTTTCTTTTATCTCATAGGATAGGTTTTGTCATGAGAAAGTCTGGAGACATCACGTGAGGAACAAGTACTGATCTGGACATAACTGCTATCTTGTACTGTAACGAAGCAGACCAAATGCGTTCCTAACCTGGTAACAAAACCTGACTTCAGATACAGACAGCTGGATACAGTTTTTACAAACTCTAAAACATTGCATTAGACAGTGCCAACAGGATGATATTCA
>VYZT01056301.1:0-102887 GCA_013400735.1 Pomatostomus ruficeps | reverse complement strand
GGATAAGCAATATCATCATTCAATATAGATGTTAGCACAGGTTTTAATATTGTTTAGTAATAAATAGCCCTGCAAACCAACAGAAGTTCTGGAATTTATCCTGATTTCTCTCCCCTCTTCCCTACCACTCCTTGAGCTGTACTGTGTGAAATGTGTGGATTTGAACACTTCCTGTGCTAGCTTAGTAAATCTAGCTTAGATATGTTATTCAAGAACCAGGGTGGACACTGAGGTTTCACTGCTGCAGCTTTGAATTGTTGCCAAGGCACTCAGCTGCAATATCCAATGTACAAAACAAAGTGGTACTTGCAGTAGGAACTACAGAGAATAATGGGTTAATGTTCCTCAAGAAAAATAGACCTGAATCTGCCCTTCCTGAAATCATTTGAAGTTTTGCAATTACTTAACAAAAACATGGTTGAGGTTGTGTGTGAATAACTTGGAACAGAGTTTAAAATACTGTAATGGTAAAGTGTTGGTAACTGATAATCTTTCCCCCTTCCTCACAGCATTCTGATTATTTCTGTATCTGGTTTTGATTTTTTGCTCCATTTTTCACGTAGCAAGAGCATTACATTTCAGTCAATTATAAGCATATGTATTTTGTTTGCCTCTAATGGTTTCTCATATCTTTCCAATGCACAGTAGCTATATGATATCTCTTAATTGCTCGAGGTCATAGTCATACAATACCAAGACAGACAGGCAGAACTTCACATTAAAAATCTGAATTGCACACATCCACATGAAACAGCCTAGAAAAGGCAGATCTTATTTCTAAGATGTATCAGAGTCGTCCTCTACCTCCTCTTTGTTCTGTTAAGACTTTTATATGTTGATAATGCAGACATGCTGAAAAAACAGGAAGAGATCAAATAATTTCATAGTCACAATTCACTATTTCTTTCAAGCTTTCATATTCTGCAAATGTAAAAATGGGTTTAAGTCCTTTTGTACGTATGAGGTCATGTTTAATGTTCAGTGAAATGAATAAGAGGCTTCATGTTAGTTTCAACAAACATTGCATCAGATTATTAGACATTTGACACATGACATTCAAAATGGATTTTATGTGATTGCATGCTAGAATAAAATTATGAAAATTATCATACCTTCTGCCAGAAACACGCGAAAAAACAAAAAAAACCTAAACTGGCAGACATGCTTTTGTATTGCACATATGATTTTAAATGCTACAAATTACAACAACCGTGAAGGTTGTGCTTTTGGAGATAATTAATATGTTCAGGGAAATCCTGAACTTCAAAAGCAGCATGTTTTCCTGTATTCAGGGAAAATAATTAGTAGTGTATGCCACACATACCACAGTATTGTCTTAGACAACAGGAATATCTCAAAACATTAAATAAGTAACTTTTACAGGAGATTAAACATTCCAATTATTGGAATTTTGTGTTGCACTCAGTGATGTGTTTATTGTGCGTGTGTTTTATGGGAAGCTCAAGATTTTATAAGGAGAAGAAAATTGTTATCACCACTAGAAATAAGTATTTATTCATTTGGTGTTTAAAAACGTCAAAGATTTCCTTCTGCAGTGACATACTATAATGATGTCAAGCTCTTAAAAAAAGACCATGGTGTTAACAAGGCAGAAGGCTGGTTCAGTGGATGAACTGTTGATAAAATGTTATTCTCACACAGCAAGCAATTTTTCTTAAGAGGAGGCACTAATGCCTCAGGTGTTTGCTCATGTAGACATAACTCTAAAAAAATCTGAAACGCTACAAGTTTTTTATTGCAAATCTGTGAAACATGAGAACTGACCAGCTCATTAATTACTGTAATTCGCTGGCTGCACTCAAGAATTACATTTTTAGATTTAAAAATATTTTGAGTAAATGCAACTTGATATATTAAAAGCCTTTAAAATGAACAATCCTATAGAAAAAAGATGTTACAGACGGCCTGCTCATTTTGATAGGCACAATATATATAATGAACCTCTACAAATATTCTTTATCCAGCAATGTCTAAAGGGGCTCACTTTAAGAAGGAGCCCGGTGTTGAAGAAAGTTGGGAAATGTGTGAAATCTGAAGTAGTTGTGATGATTTGTAGTTTGATCTCTACTAATGTTTGCAGAGGCAAGGAATCCCTTTAGAAATAGTGGAGGAGGAAACAGGAATAGGTGGTTTAGAAGCGGTTTGGTCTGAGGTATTCATACATGGAAGGATTAATTTGAGGGAGTGGAGAGGTGTTCTTTTGGAACTACCAGTGTTCTCCTTTGCTGACTACTGGGAATACTACAGGGAAGGGGCTTCTCTTCCACAGGGAAGCTCTTCCATGCCCACCAGACCCTGACCAAGCATCACCTCTGTGACCTCTGAGTTGTTTTCCTCTTGCACTGAGTAAGGATTGCAGGGTTTCATACACCAGCACCATGCCCAGCCCCACTCCACACAGGAGATGAAAATACAGGTGTCTGTGCAGTAGCTCTCAGCAAAGAAGGATCCCCAGCAGCTAAAAAGTATTTGAGCTGACACTGTTAAAAAAAGTAAGCCTATCACTGTGTTTTGTCAGTTATTGACCTAGTTTCAAGTCTAAAACAAATGCTTGTTTTAGGCTGGTAGGCAGAAAGAGGAAGTTATTCAAGTGTTTTAAAACCTAAAAGAAGAACAAATCAAATTCAATTAAAAAAGTCATCTGGGATGTGAAGAAAAAAGACTTCAACTTTATTTAAACTTTATTTGCCTTAGAAGAGATGAAAATTTCTATTCCACTGCAGACAAGTGGGATGTTCTTCTCCATTCTCATTTATCTCAAGTGCCAGAAAGTGTAGGATCACTGAGAGGTAAATAGGTCTATTGGAGGAAAAAGAATAGAAACGCTGAAAAATTACATAAAGAAACAGACAATTTAGTCAAAAAGTAATATGCAAGTGTTCCTTCTGTACAGTTCCATTATTGAAAAATTTTGTCATTCATTTGTGAAGTATCACAAATTCTTCATTCCTCATTTGGAATTTATGAATTATCCTAATTTCCTCCTTAATGAATTTATTATAATACTGGGTCCTTTCAGAACTTTTACAGTACATTTCTAACTTGATCTGTTTGGAATGCTACACAGATTTATCTTAATTATTAATTTGTGGGGTAGTAATGCATTTTTAAGAACATTTGCAACATCCCTGTAGTGTATTTTTCTCCAAACCATAGACATCTGTGTCTGGCCCACCTTTTACTTTAGCAGGGTTCTAACTCCTTTTCACTGGATCAAGTGATCCTGCGTTTTGCCAGGCTAGTTTTTCACTTCCTCCTGCATTTTCAAATGCTTCTGACTTTTGCCCTTTATGGCTTCCTTTGATTGGTATACGAAAACATACACAAGTGCTTTAATATCTCCACAGTCCTTTAATATCTCCACAAATACACAGTTTTCCACATCCTTGTCCCTTGCACCCAGTACAGACACTCTTTTGCTCTTCTCACCTTCTTCTTTCATTTTTGCATTTTGCATTTTTGATTCTCCTCCTCCTCCCCTCACACGTGACAATAAGGTTCAGTGAATAGGTACTCAGAAGTCATAGACTTGAAATGAATGGGCCATTTTTGCACTTATCATCTCAAAAATGGTTCTTTGTTCAAGGAAAGCTCCTTCCAGCGTGATCAATCAGCAGTGCCTCGGGTTGTCAAAATCTGTGTCTGTGCTGTTCAGTGAAGCCCAGGCCAGGAGCAGTGATGTGGTGCTTAAAAGCATCTGAGGAGCACGCGAGCCTGCCTGCAGGAGAATTGCTGCTGCACACAGCTCCAGGAGCTTCCCAGGCAGGACCCACGATCTCACAGGCTGCTCACGTGCCATGACAGGGCCTACAAAGCAATTTAGGATATATGGTGTACTTTCAGGCCGAGGAATTGCACCTATAGCCGTGCCCAGCAAGTGGAGCTCACTAGGAGAGACGTTATCCATGCCCTGGAAGTGTTTTATTTCTATGCAGTGTCGGGTTCTAACTTCGGTGTGATGCTGATCTGCAAGCACAGTGTGAGTTTAGTTCTACCTGAGACAGACACAGGGAGCACAGATCTCCTGGTCTGTGAGGGTGTGGGGGCTGCCATCCAGGCTTTCCCAGAAGTGGAGCTCCGCTTCGGTTCCAGCCCCACTGGGGAAGAATAAGAGATGACAATTGCTTTAGAAGAGACAGTTCTTTACAGTATGATTTGGAGTCGACTGTTTATCCTTTAGAGTGCACAGAATAAATAACTTTTTGTTACAATGAATAAGAAGAATGCAAGCAAAACTGACCTTAACTGAAAAATTGTAATACAGCCTATCTACTACATTTCTCTCTTTTAATTTTATCAGAGGCCTGAAGGTTCAATGTTGCTAAGATTAGCCTGGCACTGAGTGTTAAGTATCTTCAATTAGAAAATTTTAATTAATTGTAATTTCTAAAAGAATTAGCAGATTTTGGATTCCTTCTGTATAAATTCATTTCTTAATGAGTCCGTGTGGTAATTTTGGGAGAGATACATTGTAATTTTCATGCATATCAAAATATAGAGACACTTTTAACTGCAGCTCTGAAACGAGTTAGTTATAGAGCTATCCACAATCTTCCTGTATTCTGTGTATGTTTAAAGAGAAAGAGATTATAAATTCATGAATCTATGCTTAATGTTATTTTTTACTGGAATTTTTTTGAAGATAACTTTCTAATATACCTGGTAAACAAATAAGTATTTTCATGTTTTCTGGGATTTCCAGATGCTTGCCTCTAACTTCCTAAGATACATATAGGCCTTTTATTCCCCTGTAAATTCATGTGTATTTGGATGCAAACTGTTTTCTAGCTGTATATGCAGTGTCCATATGGCTAAAAAGCTGTTAAATGTCTGGAAGATTATCCAGAGCAGCAGTGCAGTTAAGCTTTATGTTCAATGAAGTGTCATTATTTTTTCAGGATAGTAAAAATCAAGGAATATTAAATGGAAACAGATAAAAAGGTGTTATTACAACAGCCCCTTAATTAGCCAGTTTGATTTCCCTTTTGATCTTTTCAATTAGCCAATAAACTGTCTTTTAAGTTATGTTATTGGGCAAGTACATCATGGAAAATCAGTCATTTGAAAGGATTTTAACAAACTCTCATCCATTTTTACAAATGTAAATGTACTGTAACCCTTAGCCAACTGCCTAAGTAGCCATCTGCTGTATAGATGATCACTCTGATTATGTGCAAAGACAGCAGGTCTCTACTGTAGGCTTTATTTTATTTATAAGGCTATATACATTGGCTTCCATTCTAATTAGATTTTGCACAGCTATAGTAATGTAGGAGGTACTTTAATAAATGCTCAACAGTATCTATGACTCTGCCAACTTGGCGTAATATAATGAGATGTCCTTTACAGAAGTGTTCCAGGAAGGATTGTAAAGGGATTGTAAAGGGATTGTTTACCACTGGGTCCTACAAGGAGTTAACCAGGATTCTGTAACTGCAGAGGTTTGTAGATGAAACTCGCAGGCTGAATTTCAACTTCCACCGCACTAAAAAACCTACATAAAACAAACCTGTGCTGATACATGGCTTTACATGTTAATCGTCCTTGCACAGAACTTCTTTTCTCAGATAACACCGTCTCAGATTAATTGCAATAGGACTCTAAAAAATACTTTTGAATGTGCAACTAATAGCTGCAGGACTGTTTCAACTCTTTTGTTGCTCTGGAGGTATGTGATTAAAGTCTCCAGAAATCACAACTGCAAGACATAATTGCAGGGAGAGCAGTTTTGATGAATATACACTGAAATTATAATGATTGTTCTGTGTCAAAGCCAATAAGCCTAGACTTCTTGTTTCTGTTTAGCTGGCTTTCATGCTGGAAATTCTGGTTCTTAATGAGAACAATCCATCCATTAACTGGAGTAATTATACAGTTTTGAGACCCTCTATCAAAGAGATTAGTTGTTAAAGAGACACTATCAAGAGGCTGAGGACCTACATGCCAGTTTCATTAGATAGAAAATTTTCCAGAATGTTTGTTATTCCACTGCAAGCCATGCTTATAATTTTTTCTAAATGTCATTGAAAATTTCAGTGAGGGAAACGCTGTGCATCTGAGTGGGAAGAAGAAAATGCAGTTGCACATAAAAATGGATAACTGACCAGAGTGAAACAACCAAAAGAAAAAGTGTGTTGCAGTTATTAGCTTTTTATGTCCTATTTGTTTTAGTAAGTAAAGGTGAAATTTGCTAGTGTGCTAAAGAAAGTCAGTGCCACTTCCATAATGAGATTTTCTTGAGTGAATACTTTATAATAACTCACCACAAAGACATTATTGACAATAATAAAACCCATTCATATAATTAAAGATGTTATTTTCCTTTCATTACAGGGAAAAAAAGGGCCAAATGAAAATATGTGCAAGCCTAGCAACAAGAGGTAGATAATAAACACAACAATGAAATCTCCAGTCTGAATAATGCAAGTCAAGTTGGACATGTCTAGGTATTAGGTAATAGCTTTAATTTGCATTAAAATAGGTTTAAAAACTGCGTTACAGAACTACTACATGATAATGTCATGTAGGTTGTCAAACAGGAAATAAAGAGGTTTAGGACATTACTACTTATTTGTAACTAGCTAAATGGCAGCATCTTTAGCTTGCCAAGAGGGAAGCAACACCACACACATGTGATAGAGTATGATAGAGTATAATCATAGCTGAGACAAAATGTAAGCCTCTTAAAGTAACAAATACCTGATTGGTTTAGCACGGCTGCCAAAAATAAGATAGCACAGGCTGGTAATCTGGATGTGCAAGCAATGAGAAAAGGAATGAAAAAAATGGCTCCACTGTTCAAAGTGGTGCCAGTTTATTAAATTTTAAAAAACATTATATTGATTCAAATCATTTTTCCCTTCATTTTCATTGTCTTGCCTTTCAAAACTGTAATTTTGTGATAATCTTCCCAATCAAATTACTTCTTTGCGTAATTATGCCTTTCCCACTGTCAGAGTTTGACAGCCTCTCTCTAGAGTGATGCATTCTATTGGAGAGATACGGAGAGGGAAAGCCTGCTGGACTCTTCCTTGTGGTGGCAGATTTGATGCAGCACGATGGCAGCGTGTGGGGTGCAGTCCACGGCCTCAGAATCCCACAGCCTGCTCAAAGGCAAGCTCTTCATTTCACTGCTCTATCAGTTTAACAGGCAGGTTGAGTCTGGGGAAGGAATGAGCTGGGGAACCAAGAGCAGTCCTTTATGCTCAAACAGCTTTCCAGGAGAGAAGTGTTTCCCTAGAGATGTTTTTCTTTACATTCTTCAGTTTAATTGTTTCTGTAAGACACCAACAGACTGTTTCAACTTACAGGGAACATCTCTGTCTTCTCTTGCTTTTCCCCCGTGTCGGTGTCCTCACTTTCTAACTCAGATACCTCCTCAGCTATAAATGCTACCATGCATTGCAATGAGGCAATTGAAAGTAACATCTAATATTTAACTGCTTTGTGGGAATAGGCAGAAAATTAATAGGATAAGTGAGTGAGTGTGCCTCAAAGAACAAAAGAGGGAAATAGCATTTTCCAAATCCCAGAAGCTGAGTGCAATTGCTTATATTATTGCAGCAGAATGGGGTGGGGTGGCGGGTGGTCTGTGTGTGTTTGTGTGTGTAATTGCATCAGTGCTATTAAGTGCTTGTGATTCATTTTTTCTGTTTACTGATGTACGTCTAAACCTAGCATCATTAACTCCACCTCTGACACAAAACTCAGAAACTCCTTGGAAGCATAGATTCAAATGTGGGCAGCTTGCTCTCATCTTTCAGAGACAGGAAACATTATAATAAACAGATTTCATCTGTAAATCTTTAGGGTGACAAAATCAGAGATTTTGTGTGACCATTAGAAAACCCTGTGTGTATTCCATAAGCAGCAAGAACCATTGTGCTGCAGGCCTGTTTTTTAGAAGTGTTCAAAACAGAATTTTATTTGAAGCTGGTGGGAGCTGCAAGCATTTAGACCTTCTGAAAACTGGCCCTGGGGTTTTATTCTTGGGAAGTAACAGGAAAACAGAGAAAATAAAGTTCCTCGTATAACAGAAACACAGCTTTTGCTTTTCATTTCTTTTTTTCAGAATAGAATGTGTTAATAATTTCTGCGATATCTTGTTATTATCAATGGAAATCTAACACATGAATCAAAGTTTCAAGCCAGAGTGTTCAGTTACTTTATAAAAACTGTTCACAATAGCTGCCCTTACAGCGAAGTTATCAACGCACAAATAGAGAGCTGGCTGAGAACTACTGAAGGATTTGGCACTTGATTATCGAACTAGCCTTAGCAAATGACAGCCTGAGACATGAAGGACAGCCTTAAGAGGCTCTAAGGAATGACAATAAAATTCCCCATTGAAATTATTTAATGAGTTGTTGAAATGATGCAAATTCTAAAGGAGTGGAATGCTATGGATTCTACAATAAAATACTTTCAGCGAGAACCCCAGTGACTTTTTCTTGTCCTTTTGGAGGTATTTAAAGCTAGATTTTTTGTCCAAAGTCAATTGATTTGTATTAAAAACTGTTGAAGATTCATGGGGCTACAACTTTAGTACAATATAGAGTCAAAATATTTTTATGAACTGGAAATTATGTTAGAAACAACTACTGTAAGCTTGCAGTTTTAAAGTACTATTCTTCCTGACTATTTCCCCACTAGTATAGGAAATGTCCCAGGTGTCAGGTAGTAAGTGGATAGGTCTGAGCAGACCTTAAAATTTCAGCTGTAAAACATGTTTGAGTTTTCAAGCCACGCTGGATGAGTACACTAAGGAACACACTCTACCAACATGACTGAGATGGCCATGAATGTATAAACTGGTTGGGATTTTCTGTCTTCATGTTCTTTGATATTCTGCTTGTGCTTATAAAGAGAAAAAGACAGAATATAATAGAACATGAATATTACAGGACAATTTTTAGCCAAATTGAAATTCCTGATGTATGGCACGAAAATAGCTCTCTATCCATTCAGGTGATTTCAAAGCCATTTTGGAGGTCACTGATTATTTCTTTTGATTTATGACATATATGTTGCTGAATTTTGCTGTTTTCTATAGCAGGAAATATGATACATTGCATAAAAATCAATATAAATTTTTAAAAATCCCCAATATTTTCCTCTTTTTAACTTGTGTGTCAGTAACTGATACGCTAAGTCTGTGGACAGATTTTTGTCTTAAGATAAACTTTAATTCACTTAGAATATAAGTATTGTTTCTGAGACTTCTTAGCTACCAAAAAATTCACTTCTTCTGAAGTGACTGTGCTGCCCTTGATGTACGTGTAGTCCTTGGCAAACATCCTGGATAGATTCTGGGAAAATGTGATTGCACTTCACAAAGTCAAATATGCATATAAAGAGTATTAATAACTACACATTTGGGAACATTCCGAAAAATGTATTGGTTTAAGCATATTCTCAATTCTGAGATAATGTGAAAAACATAATTTTGAAGTCATTCATGGATTATATAAAAAAGAAAACTATGCTGTGATTATAGAAAATGTGATACTTCTCAGCTACTGGCTTTTATGAGTCACTGCTGAGAAAATAGATAATGATCTCTGTATCCAAGGCACAGAGATTTGTCCACAAGAAAGGAAACTCATTTACACATTTATCTATAAAACAGAAAAATAGCAGTATCTAACCACACAGTGATCTGTGAGTTTAATTGAAAGATTTGCACATTTAAATAACAAGAATTTTTATTTTTGCTTCCTTATCTCAGTTTGACAATAAGTATATCTGAACTGTAAGTTTTCAATTATAATGATGACACCTCATGATTTCCTTACTTTGACCTAGAATGTCATTCAGCAAAAGACTTGATAGGTCATTCTCAAAGCCATGCTGAACAGAGTTGATTCTCAGTAATACATACTTATACTGATTAAGTAACATGAATGTGAAAAAGTTGTCACGAAAACAATCTGTGATTGAATCTCTCAGCGCTGCATTTTCTCTTTAGTTTCACGTCCTTTTTTTCTTGTTACAAATAATTTTGCTTGCCAAACACATCAACCATAAGCATCTTATAGCAGCTTAATACGAGAATGGAATCCTCACTTTATGTAAAGATGGATCAGTGAAAGGGAAACTTAAATTTGCTGAAATGACAGGCTTGACCCTCACCTTGGTCTCATGTAGCTCATTAACGTGGAGTTTGATTTAGTGGTGTCAATAATCTTTCTCCTGTCCTTTCAGTGTTGGGAGAATTAAGTTCCCAAATCAGCAATTTCTTTTGGACAGCATTACCAAGCTTTTCTGATCTATGTAACATTTTATATAGTCTCTTTAAGATCATCTATTAATGGAAAGTGGCTGGCAGAGTGATGCATCAGAAGTAACAAGACTAATAGCTATTACTTCACATCTTTTTCTTTAAAGCACTTTTACATTTTGGCACAGCAGTCAGGTGATTTTCGAGCGAAGATGTGATGGATTGGTGGAAGATCTACCTGATGTAGCAGATATAATCCACAGTTTTCTCTATGAACATAAATTCATATAAAAAAGCTGTAGGTTTTCATTTTCCTTTTCATATAAGTATTTCATTCTGGATAATGTATAGCCTTGCATTACCACTGTTACACAAATAAATGATAAGTCACAAGTAATAAGATTCAATTATTTAAGCTTTTGAAAAACTCTTAGTGAAGTATTTCCAGATGACTCATATTGTATGAAATTGTCTCAGTAGTTGCTCATCTGTTACTGATAAGGGAGGCACAAAATAAATCATAGCAATATGATTTGGGTAAAATTTTCTAATGCACCTAAATGGTAGAAGATCTAATTCTGTGAGCTTTGAGCTATGTCGCTATGCAGACATTGACTAGAATGTAAATGCAGATTCCTGTAGGATTTAGAACTTTTCTTACAAGCATCTGAAAATTCTGTGATCATTTCTCTGCAATTTTTAAACGTCTAAATATTTACATAAGTCTTGGACTGTAAAAGTCAAAGTGTAAAGAAACGTAAAGATTTGTAGTATTGAAGAGTATAGAGTTTGATTCAAGTGGAATTGAGGGACAAAGATTTATGATTAAAGTATTTCAGATATCTAAAACCCCAAAAATGTTAGGGCCAGGATTTCCCCAAGGTCCTAACATCTGATTGTTCCAAATGCAAAGATGATCTCAGTCTTATACTGAGAAGATAAGGTCTTATCATTTTCCTAGGCAGCTTTATTGCTTTATCTGCATGATGACAAGGAACCTAAAACATAAATCCATTCATTCCCTTGGGTTTTAGTTCAGGCTGCATTTCCTCTGGTTGTTTACAGTCTCCTTTCATAGTAAAGCTATCACAGATCCTGATTACAAGAGTATGTTTTGTTTATTTATAAGCTTTCAAAAGCTGCTCATCGTTATTTTTCTCATCTCATTTTGGCATTAATGAGTGCTGCTTTAATATACTTTGGAAAGGGTGTAGAAAAATACTCTCCTAGTTCTGAAGATGAAATGAGGTACTAAGAGTTGGAGGGATTTGTTCTACTCACACAGCCAGGCATCAACAGACTATGAGCCGGAAGTTTCCATGGCCCTCACGCATGCAATAGCTGAGCACCTGACCACCTCTAGTGCACTTGCCCTTCAAAACAGCCCTGTGAGATGAGGAATTATTACAGTATTCACTGCAAAAATGAAGAACTGAATTACAGGAAAACGAAGAGTCCAATTCTAAAGGTACTTAGAAGACTATTACCTTGAATTTTTCCAGAAACAATATAGGAATGAAATAGCTGGAGCAAGGAATTAAACCTGTCTCCTAAGCCTTGACCTGAAGCTGAAACTGCTGAACAACCTTCCTTTTTCTCCTTGGAAACTCCTGCTACTCCATATCACACAATCTAGGTCATATCCCAGCTAGGCTTGTTTCTTTTCTCTACTGGTGTGCTGCTCAGATACGTGTGCACAGACTGTTAGCCAGGGAAACTGATTTATTGGGATCATCTGCAAAGGTTAATACTCACATAGGGAATGCCATTAACAGGTTGGCCATTGACTGTCTAGATGGTCATGGGGATTTCTATAACAGACATTTTGTGACACCTTCTTCACCTGTGTCAGCTGAGACTCCCTGAAATGCTGGCCAGTGAATCATTGTAGCTCAGCTAACCACGGTCTGCATGGCCTCTCTGTGGTCTATTGGCTACCTCAAGCCATGTACAAAACGTACCTGATGGAAACATATTCTGTTGTGAATGCATAACCGGCATCTACAAAAGTGCATCTGAGCATGACCTAGAGTGGGAAATAGAGTTCTCCATCAGGGAGCTTCTGTCAGTCAGCTGATGCTGACGTCTGTGTGACGCCAGGACAGCCTTGCAAGTGTCCTTTTTCTATCCATAATAAACCTCACCTGGGCAGAAACAGGCTGCGGAGCAATGTTACTGCCCTGCCAAGGAGTGACTGTGTGTGTATGTGTGGGTAGGCACAGCTCTTACACCCACCTGCACTATTGTTAAAACTAAGTTATAGCACTTAAATCCAGTTGCACCAACATATGTATTTTTACCTTTTTTATCCTTTAAAAATATCCACGTTAATATCCCTGGTTTTGAAGGGCTTCCTGTCAGATAGCCTTTTTTTTACTCAAGTGAAACAACTGCTTAGAGGGTCCTTTCTGGGAAGTACCATCTCTGCAGAGTCCAGGTTTTCAGTGGCACTCATGGGAGCAGCAGCACCTGTTCTTTTGGCAGAAGGGATATATGGAGAGAATGAGCAGAAAGAAAGCATTGTTTTCTACTACCTTTCGCCTCATGTTATTGTTTCCTGATGAGTCAAATAAACAGGAAAGATTCTTGAATAACTGAGTGACTTGTATGTGCTTTTGCATATGTCTTAATGTATATTGCTGGAGAGAGGAATCAAGTTTTGTGCCAGAGTTTTACAACACAATCTTTTGTTATTCCTGTTTTTCTGTTCAGTATATTTCATTTAAAAAAAAAAAAAAAAGGTGCAGAATTGAGCTCAGTACTCCTCAGACCTCAGAACCTGCTCTGTTTTCCTGAACCATAAACCAAGTAAGAACTTCAGAACTGGGCCTAACGGTTCTGTAATTCTAATGTCGTATTACCACCATGTTCTTTAAAATGTCAACATGAAGAGAAAAAAGGCTATGGGCTATTATTTTCTCATTATTGCGGTGTTCCTTTGAATACTGTAAAAAACATCAAACACATATTAGAAACAAAGGCAGACCAAGTAAATGAGATCATGCTGAGGCCTTTGTTGCTCTGGCTGGATTGTTTTTGATGTCTGAACTAGCTCAGTAACTGGCTTTGTCTTTATCTGGGACCACAATGCAGCCTGCAGCATCAACACACCCAGCCAGACAGCCAATAACAGTGGCTGAGGTTCTGACCTTTTCAGATTTCCTCACAGCTAATAAGTAGCTAAGTGAGAACCCTTTTCTTTCTTCTTCTCTCTGGAAGACACTTCTCATACAAAGCAAAACACTAGAAGTGTTATGTTTATGCAAAATTCGACTACAGTTTCATTTTAATTTTCTTCTCCAGAAACTGTATTACAGAAAACACCTGTGTGTGTGAAGAAGCACTTCTTGTTCAGCCTCTTTTTCCAAACCTCAGGCACGTTTGCCTCACTGCTCTGCATTACATATTGGCCATTGCAAACAAAATACAAAGATTTGCAAAAACATTTTAGTAAATTTTTAGTGGGTTTTCTTAGTGTAGACTATGGGTGTCCAGTAGTGTTATATTCACTGAGAAGTATCAGAATTGAATCACAAGAATTAATATATTTATAGTAAACAGTATTTTCATGGCCAAGTGATGTGCAAACTAGTTAACCCGTTTCCTCTGGTTGCTGCACGCCTGGTGAATAGTTGTCACTTATTTACTGTGGCTTTCAAGGGCACCATCTGTCAGTAATTTGGTCTCTCCTTTAGCTTTTAGGTAGGAGAACATCTGTCTTTGATTTGTTAGGATCCCACTTCGAGCCCTGCATCCTTAAACATTTGCAAATACATTTCCAGTGATATTAGGGCTCCAGGGTTCCTGCTTTGCTAATGGATAAGGTCCACTTTAGAGTCTTGTAAAGTATGGCTATAGACATAATAGTCTGGCCAGAGCTAACATTATTCACTGGATGTTACATGATGCCCTGAGTGCTATAGGTCTAGAGATAACAAAAGTAAAACCTGGTATGCTTGATTTTAACGTGAGAGCTGAGAAAATGAATTCAAAGTCTTTAAGAAAGGAGACTTGTCCAATTGCATAAGGAAACACTTCTCATGTGTTTAATTCTCAGGTAACAACTTGCAAGTTTACAATAACTTCATGTTCAAAACTGCCTATCACATGCTTTATTTAAAATCTAAAATATTATAACTAAAATACAAGTATTCCTTTCCAACATTATTAACAATAATCTCCCCAGAGGATGGCAAAAAAAGCTGGAGTATTGCATTTCAGTGACTGCAGCTGGACCTGCATATGAGAATGATGTGTAGGTAATAAGAGATTTGCTTTGAAGCTTTTTGTGATTGTTTATGACATAGGTGACATTTCTTAGGTCTTTCTTTAATTGAACCAAATACTTCCTTGAATAAAACAAGAAACTGAAATACATAAAGCAATTTTCTTCCAACACCATGTATTTTTAAATATTTGCAGACTTTTTCTGTAAATGCTTGTATTTTCCAAATTTAAAATTATTGTCATTTATTTCCAGGAATTATTCCTTGACAATACTGGGGTTTTTTTTCTATGCTTCTGTTGTTTGCTGATGAAGTGTAGACATGTGCAGGTCCTGGATGTGTCTAAGTATCACTGTTCAATATGGAAAAACTCTGGCTTGAATAGTGTGAGTGACTTCAGTTGCAGACTGTTTGAAGAGAAGGGGAAGTAGTGGAAGGTGTCTTGCATCCAGACTGGTGACTTTAGATGTCTGTGGAGACTGGCATGTAGTGCAAGTGATTGGGTCTTCACTTTGGAGTAGCAGTTAAGGTACAAAGCTGAAAGAGTGACAAACTTGCCCTCTTTCTCTGTGTTCATCCTTTGAGAACTTGCTTCTTGTCTCCGGCTCCAAGGTAAGTTTGCAGCAACTACATTGAAACAAAAGTTGTGGACCAGAGGGACAGAACTGAGGTGAAGAGTTCAGCACCATTAGTAATGTAGGTGCTCTACATCCTTTTTCCTTGCCTTTGACCAGGAAGACCAGTGCCAGTTTTCATCCAAATTTGCTTTTCTCCTTCCTAAAAGTTATAATTAAGGGCAACAGAGAGGGAGGGGGAAGAAAAAGAGAGGGAGGAGCCTACTTCTGCATTCTTTTTAACAAATACTATTCCTTCTGACAGTGATTGTAATCATTCAGAATTATAAATAAAACTTTCAGAAAGAATGTGGGTTTTTTTTTCTTTTCCTTTCTCTCTCACTTTTTTGAGAACCTATCTCCTAACTTGAGAACCAGCCATGGCAATTCTTCAGGATCCTTCTAATACCCCTGGCCACCTGTTGAACCTGTGGCTGGTTCCTCGGGGTGATGATAATGGTGATGGGGATTTAGAGGGGGCAATAGGGAACTTTTCCATCCCGTTCCAGAATAATTTTGCAGTTACTGTGTTACTCTTTTGTTCACTCAGGGGATATTTGCCTGTATTTAGAAGCTTAGGGTGCAGCCTGAGTTTAAATCACAAATGCACTGTGTATGCACCTTTCCACCACAGGATTCCTTTGTGCAAAGAGGTATTTGATGAAAATGTTGTTTGCACACATGTGCAGTGCAGGATCGTTTGCAGATGCACACAGAGTTTATCACAAATACCACAGTGTCTCTTTCTATGAAATAAATATGATTGCAAGTTAAGGAACAGATCTGGTAGAAGCAACTTTCCTATTCTGAATTTGTGGATTAGGAATAATGGGATGTTTAACTCAGTTGTTTAGAGCATGGTGCTAATAATGCCGAGTTGGTGAGTTTGATCCCTGTATGGGCCAATCATTGAAGAGCTGGACTTGATGATCCTTGTGGGTCCCTTCCAACTCAGAATATCCTGTGATTCTGTGTAAAAGGCTGGGCCGGGATGAAGCACAGTGATTACAGAAAGATATCTATTTTATAGTATACATGTTCTATAGAGTGTCTAGGTATAAAAATATTTTATGTTATTTTTGAATTGCATATTTGGATTATACAGTGATTATGTAGTAGGGGATACAAGTACTAACACTGTTAACAAGTACTAACACTCTTAAGAGATGATCACTTTTAACAATCTCCAGCCAGGTTGTAGGAGTCGACTGTGCAAAAATGGACAAGCTTTTGAATAAGCTAATATTGCAAGTCATTTTATGGACAGAATAGAGCACCAAAACATGGTAAAGTATTGTTGTCATTGAATAAAGAGTAGAAAGTGTTTTGTTTATTTCTTCTAGAGGAATTATTTTCTGGGCTGGGCACTCAATGCAAGGTGGAGCTGAGTATTCCAAACTGTGCTGTCATAAAGGCAGGCTGTTCTTTTCAGTGGTCAGTTTCATGGCGATCCCAGAAGGATTAAGATTTTTCCTCCCTGATTTGTGCCTCCACTTTTGATCAGGCCTCTTCTTCCCCCTCGGAAGGGTCCTTGCAGGATATTTGTTGAGTGAACCTCAGCAATGAGGCACAGGAATTGGCTGTACGCTGACAGCTTAATTGAGCTCTGGGCTAATTCCAGTTCTAGATATACTTTCAAGCACCACAGACCATTTATCTCCTCTATGGCTTTGTTATCCAGCATTCCCATTTCTTCTGAAAGTGAGTAGTGTCAATGTTACTGCCTTGAGAAAATGATGCAATAGACAAATATAAGAGTGTTTCTGAAATATAGAAGTATTTCAAAGTCTGGTGAAATTCTGCATTGTTCTTATGTCCATCACAGCAGATCATGTAATCTCTATTATGAGAAAAAGTCATTTGCACTTCTTAAAGATTCATCCCCCCACGTAATTCTTTTGAAGGATGACGATTAAAGATTTAATTGGTTTTTATGGTTTAATACCAAGATAAGGAGACAGCTTTTTCACTTCCTTCTTCTCCCACAACTCTTCTCACCCGTCTGATGTGTCTGCAGTGCAAAATGCCAGTTGTTTTAACCTTGTGTAATAAGACACTTCTGATAACAGTGCTAAAGACACAGAAATGTTTCCCTTGGAAGTGTAATTTTCTTTTTGAACAAAAATTAACACTACAGAAGACATGTTTTCTGGCTGGCTGGCAGCAATTAATCGGAAACTCCTGAGTACTAATTCATGGGAATCAGTTTGGAGTGTGTTATCTGATTCATTTTTTGATTGAGTGATCAGACTTAATTTCTTTGCACAGATAAAGTTACTAATGCTTCCTGTTAATTTTCTTTGGTTTGAAGAGGAAAGAGGAGCATTTTTAGCATTGGTGGGGGATTTTTGTGTTTTAGGCTGGAATTTTTTTCTTTCTGTATCAGTTACATGGTTGTTGAGGTTCAGGCAATGCTGCAGCTAGGAGGGAGAAATAGCCTCTTTTCCTATTTGCAGCATTCCAGGCCAGGCAGCTGTGCCCTGAGTCTAATTCTATTCCCTTGCCAATCCCTGCTAACATGAATGGGAGGAATCACTTTCTGCCTCCCCTGGCTCTGTCTTTATCAGCACTGATGCTTTGAGGGCAGTAATAAAGAAGCACTATCTTAATGACATCAGGAGTGACCTTAATGGACAGGGAGATTGTTAGGAGGAACTGCTGGTGATTAGTCTTGCACCGAGGGTAGGGGATCTCACTTGCACTGCAGAGAATAAGCCAGGGAACTGGTAACTCTCTAGATGACAGCAAAAGGGAAGGGAGAGTGAAAGGATTTAGCAGAGCCTTAGGGAAAACAGCTTTCTTGAATGAATCAAAATGTGTTCATTTTCTTGAAACTTCAGGCTCCTTTGTAGGTACTACATGTGCAAGTTTGAGAATGAAGACAAATGTTATAGGAGATCTTGACTGATTTCGCTAGTACCAATCGATTTTGTGTTATTTTGGTTTTTACAGTAGAAAAAAGATTCTTTTTTTTCCTTTCACATGATAATTGCTTTACTCAGGTTCTCGAGTTCCTTTATGGCATCTCTTACCCCGCACACACACAGGAATTTTTAGTTTCCCTGACTAAATGTCTTCTAAACATCTAGATCCTGTGCTGGTAGCTGAAGGTGAATTCCTGAGGTTATATGAATATGTGAGAATAATAGTCAAACTAACAATAGATCCAGCTCTCCATGAGTTGGTATGTCCACTTTTTATTATAATAGAAGAGCTTTAGGTTGTCATCACCTCAATTATCCCCCAGCTTACAAACAGGCATTGGCCTAATAGGCCTAATTATTTTGCATCTGGTGTGTGATTATTAGAAATCCTGATGTGATGACAAGATTAAAAAATAAAAAAAAAAATTCAATGCCTAAGCCATCTACTTTATTCTTTTCCTGTCTGAGCTGCCTTAGAGATATTGTGCTGTCACAGAGTAGAAAAAAGATCAAGGAGAGGAAGAACAGCATTTTAGAATCCATAGTTTCCCTTTTCAGAAAATAAATAATTACAGACAAATAAAAATGTGTTCTTCAGTCTAAAGTTGGGTGGCTTAGGCATTTTAAAGTGTAGACATTTATTTAGTTTTCCAAGTCTAGGTCTGGCCCAGTGTGGCAGCAACTGAAGATCAGCTTTGGGCTGGCTTGTATGAAACAAATTAGTGCTGTTAGGTTTGTCCTTATGGCTGAATTGCTTTTAATCAAGAGCCATGATTACGAGTGCTCTTGTTCATCAGAGCATCTGAGAGGGCCACTGACAATTGCGAGTTGAGCATGAACTATGTTCTCCCTCTTGGAAGAAACCTCTTGGCCACAACTGAGGAGACAAATGAGTGGGTCATTATGAGGGGACAGGTGCATAAACTCTGGCTGTCAGTGGGTGAGGAAACGACATAAATTTCCAAAGATCCAGTCTGGCACCTGGCCTAGCCATTCCAACCGCGTGATATTAAGAACTATGTGTGGGTTTGGAAATCAAATATCTTCTCTTTACCAGAACTACCACTCCAGTGGAAAGCATTGTAACCTGTCTATATTGTTCACTGAAATAGTGACAGCGGGCTGAGAGAGGGAGGGAGTAAGAATATACTTGATGATCAAACTTATTGCTAGGTCCGAAAAATCCTGGACATTTTCCCTGCTGACCTACTTGTCTGGGAATTTAGATGTATTTATTTAGGGTAACACTGTGCTTTAGGAGGGTATGGTTTGGGAGAGCTGTCACATGGTCTCTTACCTTTTGATTCGAATATATAGTCCTGTAACTGCATTTTCCATAACCTTTGCACGTTTGCATATCACCTTGAAATGTGGCCAACAGACCTGTGTGTAATCTCGAAAAGAGGTTACATCCTAAATTAATCCTCAGCTAAACATGATAGCTGTTACATCACCTTGCACGCTGCCTAGGAGGTTCCCCAGCTGCGCTGTGTGAGAACGCGAACACAGGCAACAGGTGAGCAAGGAAAGCTGTCACAGTGCAGCAAGGGACTTAGCATCACAGATTCTGACACTAAAAACGGTCTACTATATTTAATCTTGCCTCCTCCCCTCTGAAAGCATGCTCTCCTGACTCCGTTACTTGCCTGTATTTTTCCTTTTGTCAAAGCTGGGTTTTCAGAAGCAACAAGCATAAGCCATAACCCCCAGTGCTGTAAGTAGGTCTAGAAAATATTTCATCTCTCTCAAAACAAGATTTTACTTTCTAAGTAATAACCTTTCATCAGCAGAAGAAAAAAACTGATGTGAAAAACAAGGTGGGGTTTTTTTGCTAGATCATCTCCTTACTGCACCTGACTCTTTTGAAGCTAGCTTTTATTTCATAGTGAATCTGGTTCAAACAGAAAGGCATTCATTATTATCTGGCAGCATTATAGTTGACATCTAAACCTGAAGAACCATAATTTGTCTTTGACATCAAGTAATCCACAGTTCAGAATTAAAGACCTTAATCAGGTGGGGGTTTTTTTGTTGAATTTTTTTCCCTGTAACCTTGTCATTTACTTTTGAAACAAGAAAAGTTACATCTGTAAGAAAATGGACATATATTTTCCACGTGGTTAGTATCCTTTGGATTTATTGGATGAAACTGCAGGCACAAGAAATTTTCAGTGGGGTCAAGATTTGTTAATCCTTAATGAAAGCCAAATTGATTTTGTTCTAAGCAAGTGTATGAAGGCAGCAACCGGGTACAAAAGAAATTAAATTATGAGCAAATTATTCAGCTCATTCCTTACCTTGGCTGAGATTTATCAAACTTTAGTGGTTCCCTAGAGCCCAAAACCCTGTACTTGTGTTAATGGTTTGCACTTTAAGGCCTGAGATGCTGTCCCTCATGCTAAGCAGCTGTACACATCAGGCCTTTTTCAGGATTACTCCATGGAGTAAAAGATCACAGCATGAACAAGGTGATTTGAGGAGACTGGAACCAAAACCACCTGGTATTATTTTGTGGGTATGGATTATAATAAAGTAAACTTAGTGTCAGGGCTTGAGCATGTACTGTTTTTTTCTCCTGTTCTGAGATCTTTAATAGCCAGTGGGCTCAAGGTCACACTGTTGTTCCTCCCCCTGGCAGAGCATTGACCATCTTTGTCCACACAGCTGCCCATGGTATTTAAATTTGTGCAACTTCATTTATCCTTGAAACCTTTCATGTTTGGAAAGGTTTCGAGCTGGAAGTAGTCTGTGAGTTAGAAACACACACGTCCAAAAGCAGACAGGAATGGACATGCACAGACACACAACACAACACACGTGATGACCACGTCAGCCTGCTGAGATGGGAAATGGGTAGTGGAAGAGGACAGGATGAGCAGAGTAAAGATTATAGCTGAAAATTTTGGGGCTAACTTCAATCCTTATCTTTTTTTAGCTGTTGGACAGGAGAGAGTCTAAATGTGTTTCAGTCTGGCTTATCAGTAAGTTGCTGTGGTTTTACTCACTCTCTCTCTCCCAGGCAGGACTGACCACCTAATACAGTGATAGCTCCCTTCTGATGGTCTAGTGATTGTGCCTCACTTGGCAGAGGCTTACATGGCTTTTATTTTTCCAACGAAATCGCTCTCTGAACAGCATGTTCTCCAGCATGGGTACAGATTTCTGAATTTTGTCTTCAGTGCTCTCTTATTACTGACATCATTGCTTTAATTTTCATTTTTTATTTGGGAAAGTGCCACACAAGATGGTCTCAGGAACTGCCCTAAAAGTTAGTAGGAAAAACTGTTCTCCTGGGTAATATTAAAGAGAACACACACATCCAGTTCTGTGTGGCTTAACATCAAAGGCACAGGAAATCATCAAAAGCCTTTTCCACCTTCTTTAGCCTTAGGGACTCTTCCTGGGCTGCCTGTGAGCTTTGGCAGAAGTTGTTAGCATTACCCTGAATGGTTTTCCTCATACTTGCCACATTCTTTTGAGTTTAGTAATATAATATCACTGTTAGCTATATGCAAAATTTCTTGCTGTCATCTCAAGGCTAAAGTAACTGGAAACAAGGGCTGTAGCACTCTTTAAACAGAGTAACTCCTGCTGTTTTCAGGGTTGTTGTTTCTGAATGCTGTGAGTCCCTGTATTTTTTTTTTTTCCTTAGATCTGCTTAGTTCTGGAAAAAAATAAAGCAATTTACATTTGATACACAAAAGCTGTAATTCTGTATTTGTTTGCTATCCAATTTAAGATAGTGTTCTGCTATAGGTACAGAAAGGGTTTCAGAGGTCAGATGTGATAACAGCTGAGACTGAAACCAATAAAAGAAGAATGAAGGATTTATTCACTGATAAGTCACTTTTCTTCAAAATAAAATTATCCAAAACCTTTATCTGTTGGAACAAGGAATGGATTTCATAGACAAGGTATTAATAATGTTGTGTTATAGTGTGAACAGTTTTTTGCTACAAGTTTATTCAAATCTGCTTGTAGATGACTACTCAGAGTTCTAAGATTCAGTAAGTAAACAGATGGAAGTTACATTGCAATTTATCAGTGGTCCTGTGATTTTCATCTGCTTTTAACTGTTTCATTCTACTTAATTAATACCTAAAACAATATATTGCTGCTTCCATTCCTATGAAAGAACACATGAAGAGATTAAACTTTATCTTTTGCCCAAACTGATAATAACAAGTTGGATAGATAGGCATTTACAGAAATGTCAATTTAAATTATTTGAAGACATTTTCATGTCTATTTTTTTTCTTCATTGTTGCACTTATTATAGCCATCCACACTGCATTGTACTATATGTCATCACAGATGCAGTAGGCATCCAACTAGTGACCCACTCTGTGCATGGAAGTGCTGTGCAAGCAAAGCAACTGGGAGCTGAGCTATGGGATCTGAGGAGTGGAAGACATGGGAAAGTGATAGGAGTAACACACATATGCCATTTCTAGGAGTATATTCACATATTTACAACTACTCTCCACTGCCTCCCTTTATTTAGGGAGTTCACTACTCTTTGGATTCATGTGGGCACCAAGCCAGACCTACTCAAATCCCGGGTCTAAGTCTGCAGACTCCTCTGAAGAGCAAGACTTCAATCCTGATCAGAGATCGGAAACAAGGTATATGCATTACTAAGCAGTATTTTCAGGGTAGCTGAGCTCCGATGCAGTTACCAACTGAACTTGAATTAATTGAGGTGTAGGAACCTGCTTGGCAGGAGTTTTGAAGTCATCCTAAAAGAAAGGGAAAAAACCTGAACATCAGGCAGTCTCCTGTGAAAGAAAGAGGAGATGAAAGGAAGCAAGGAGAGTGAGCACATTTCTGTTTAAATGAGCAGCGCTAAAACGGGGTGATGACAATGACATGACCTGTAGCTCTTCAGTAATGAGAACATCCTTCATGTGCTCTGTGTGTTTTGCCTGTGCTGGGCTGAAGTCAAGCACTGCCTCAGCAGGCTTTTAATGCCCTGGCTGTTGCACAGAACAGAGGCTGGGTCATGTGCAAAGTGTTCGATTTCGGAAGGGACTGCGCTTCAGGTAAGTGCACAGGATAATGAAACATGGGGATTGCCAAACAAAGCTGTTGATTTACATAGCTATTGACTTCTTTTTTACGTTCCTGCCCAAATTTAATTGCTGATGTTTGGTCTACGAGAAGGTTCACATGTAGGCCGGAAATTCCATTCAAGAAATTTGGGAAAGTTGAAACAAGACTTTCCGATCAAAACAACTGGAAGCGCCTTTTCTGTTTGAAGGGAGCTCACATCATGTTATGCCTGCTGGTGAGTTGCAATAGGAGTGCTCTGTGGAGCATTAGGCACCTGTGCTGAAGCAGGGATGGGGAAGCCCAGTGCACTTTTGATTTCTGGGAGGGTTACTGAAGCCCTGTTCATACTTGTCACAAAAAGCTTCTTGTACGCCTCCCCCTTGTTGCTTCACTATGGAGCAAAGGGTTCATACCAAGGGTCCAGAATTTAGAAGACACAATGACAGACCTACTGCATGATCCTACTGCAGTGTCACCATGGTGATTTTCATTTACAGTCACATAAATATTAGTCTGATTTTTTAATCATTCGGGGTTTTTTGGGGGGGAGGGGGTTTGGTTTTTGGTGTTTTTTTGGTTGCTTGGTTTTTTGGGGGTTTTGTTGGTTGGTTGGTTGCTTTTTTTGCTTGCTTGCCTGTGTGGAAATTTCACAGTGCCTCAAAACAAGCCCTTAGGCTACAAATTAATGTAAACTTAACCTTCTTCCGAATGTTTCTAGGCATTGAAGGCCACTGGGCAGGGGGAGTAGTGCATGTCGAGTAAAGTATCTTAGCCTGCAACACTGAGTCTCTTTCTGCAAACTCCCTGCTGCAAGAGGCCCCTGGAACAAGTCTTGCTGCAAGTCAGGGCTCAGGAACTCCTCAAAACAGTGCTAATTAAAGCTGGCTAAATATGTTTTGGGTAATATCACCTGCACTTTTCTAACAGAGGGTCATATGCCAGTGCAATCTATGATGTACAGTGGGGAAGCTGAGAAATATCTAACTAATTGACTGACTACCTGCTGAGTTCACTTTAATTTGTCTCTCTCTGTGAGACATCTATGTGTTTCTTACCCTGGCTGTCATACATGAAACTGAATGAACAAAACTGATTCTTAAATTTGGGACACACACATTTCATTCACAGCGAGTAGTCAGGATTCAAACAGTACAGCCGCAGACCTTTTTGCCAACTGGATTTATTTTTGAAGTTTGGACTTTTTGCATAGTAATGTTGTCAACTTGCTTCTTGCCTGTGTTTGTTACTGCTGTTGTTGCTGTTTTTATGCAGTTTTGTGTAGTTTCTACGTGATATTTGGGAGAAGTGACCTATTTGAGTCTTGAGTTTTAAAATGAAACCTAACCTTTCCAATAGAAGAGAGGAGACAGACAAGAAATGACAGGCCTCAAGACTTAAGGTCCTTCAGGGCTATTTGCAATTCGTACAGCTTGCTCCATAGCACTTACAAAACACAGCCGTTAAAATAAATCATCCCTTGGGTTGTTCTTCTGCCTTTTATGCAGCATCCAGTCTCCCATTTTGTCTCTTCTGTATTTAACTTAAGAGTTCTGTGACTTGTTACAATTTTTCTCCATGTGTACAGACGTTGCCAAATATGTCTCTAGAGACAGTAATTGCATTTTTAATTCATTTTAGTAATGCCACTTATCTTTGGAAACCCTTGTGCAGATACCGCACACTGGCTTTTCTCTGAACAGAAGGCCTATTTGCTTTATGCACACATTATGTGGAAGAATATGACATAGTGCATGATGGTTTTAGATGTTAATAGTCAGAGATGTCTATAAATAAAAAGCCCTTGCAAGTAATGTTGAAGCTCATTGCTTATCCTGCCAAGTAAAAGGCCACATTGTGATGAACACTATTTACAGGACAATAAGATCAGGAGGCAGCTCTGTATTAAAGCCTCAGCTAACAGCTTTTCAGGCTTTTATCAGACCCTTGATCTTTCTCGCTGAGTTATGATGGAGGCTACAACAGGTTTCACTTGGAAAGGATTTTTGACCTTTTCTTGCATTAAATAGTAACTACAAAATATTTTATTGTAGTCAAATTGAACTATTAATGCATGTCAATTCAAACAATGTAGTTCCCTGCTAACACCTTCATAAACAGTTGCTTCCCCTGTGTCTACATCATATATATTAAAAAATCGACTCTCCTACGGAAGGCAGCCCTAAGCCTGCTCAGCACTTCAGAGGTAGGTTTTAAATGTTGCTTTGAGCAAGGTACTTCTTTAACTGAAGTTGTGTGCCATGCAGATGTTTAACAAGTCTCTGGACACCAGAGCAGTGCTCCTGCATGTGTTCCTGACATACAGAGAGTAAGATCTGAGATTACTTTATTGTATTTATTCTGTACCATCAGTACAAAAAGCTAATTGCAGAAAAGTAACAGAAAGCATTAGTTTTCACTTTTGTCCTATGTGTGAGCTGTGAATAAGGGTGCTGCTGCCTACAAGAGAAAGGTTGATAGTAATTCATTCATTTTACTAATCTAGCTAGGGGTGGAACAAAAGCATTCATTTAACTACCTGTCGAACCACTAGCACAGCACTTGCTGAAACAGCTCCAAAAATGTTCTTTCCAGCAGGCACTGTTAGAGAGATATTCCAGCTCAAGTGAGTGACGGCAGCAGACACAAAAATGCATTTTGTGTGCTGTTTTCTAAAGTTCTGTGTATGTTAACTGGGAGATGGTGCCATTCTTAGCATCTTGTACAAGTACAGTTATTAAAAACATCCAACCACAAAAACATGAAGGCTATGAGAAACTTCAGCATTGATCATAAAATTTAAAGATAAAAATTTAAAATTTAAATGTTTTACTTGGACACAGGTCTCATAATAAATGTGAGTAACAGGGCTTACAGTGGTGGAAATGCTATTATTGGTTCTAGCTCACATTTTTCTTTCCTGTTCTCTTGTAGCCTTTTAAAGATTATAATTCCAAACCCATTTCACAGAGAGCCATATATTTAATTGCCAGGCATACAAGTCAAGAAAGGAGCAAAATGGAGGCAAAATCTGAAACAACAAACCAGATAAAGAGCCCAGGAAACCCTTGGCTCCCTAGATTCAGTCTTGGATTCTGCTGCATTGATCTTGGGTGTCTGTTGGTGAAAGCTAGCATAGTGTGGAGATATGATTTACTGTGTTCCCTGATGAAATTTACTTTCTTGGGCCTCTTTTCTTTCCTCTCTGGCAGGCAGAAAAACACAACAAAATTGGGAGGTCTTCAGTACTGAGCTAGCAACTGGAGAGAGCTGAAATTGAATTTGTGGCAAGATCCTACCACTTCCTAATTCTATTTAGACCAGAACTATTGATGCAATACCCTACCTTGAGGTCCTTTTGAACTCCCATTTCCTGATGAAATAAATCACGAAGTAAGTTAACAAGTAAAAGTAACAATAAGAAAGAAACCAACAACCCTGGGTTCACAAAAGGATAGCAAGTCTTCCCTGTAACAGAGGGCAGGACAAAAACGGTAAGTTGAGCTTGAATTTTTCAACAGAGGTTTGCAAGAGCCCTAGGTTAGTATATTGTGTAGATCAATTTCTCAGGTGGAGTAAACAAGCCCAATCCCTATGTTCTCAGCTGAGCTTTGGCAGTGTGTCACTCTGTTTCGACCTGGTTTATTCTCACAGTGCCGTTTCTCATGCCAGCTCTCCATATACCCTGTTGCAGAGTTGTTTTTTCCAACTTACAGTGGTCTGTAGTTAATGACCTTGTGTGGGAACCAGTTCAACACATGAGTTTGCAACAGCCCTCTACTACACTTTGAAAATCAGCTAAGTCATAATACGCTTTGGAAAGGGCTTGGTACGTGGGGGTTTTGGGATATTTTATTTTTTATGTACGAATTAAAATTTTGCATTTTAGACTTCTCGAGTACTAATTAAATTGTACTGTTGCTTGATGAGCTCCATACATTTGTACCATGAAAGTTCTTTTCATTACGTGTCAAAACATAACCCATTAATCTTCCCAGTGCAAATGTATTCATTAGTAAGGAAAAAAAAACACATCAGAAATCTGAAGAGCATAGAGTCCTTTCATCTTCAACTAAGTAGGTGTTGTCTAACATTTCTAAAAAAGCTCAGCTGACTTGTCAGTGCCACCACTGACTTTTGACAGAGCATATTGACCATTGTGGTGGAGAGGAAGTAGGTAAAAGGGTGACATTTTTCTGCTTTTGGCCTTGACAACCACTTCATCAAATGAGGGATCAAATTTGATCAAATGAGGGATCCTTTGGCGGTAACCAGTCAAGCAACAAGTAATAACCCCTCCAGAAAGTCACCATGAGGAACTCAGTATCTGTGAGGACTTTGTCCAGCCTCAAGGGTAAATCAATGTTAATACAAATCCTGGCACTGAAGAGTGGATAACATGACATCATTTTTTACAGATAGGCTCTCTAAGAGATGCTCATCAAATCATGGCAATCTGCCTGAACTCAATGTTGAGATAATTCAGCATCTCTGTACTAGCTCATCTTCCCAACCAATCCAGGTCCCACTGGGAGGAGAAATGAAATAAGACTCTTTTCTTGCCTCTGTCCTAAAAGGACATAACTGTTTGGTATTTTATATGACTTACTGATTTAGGTTTTCTGAGTACATTTTATTTTCAGTAACCTAAAAATTCACAAACACAGATCATTTGCCAGGAAACTTGACAGACCTTGAAAAATACCTGCAAAACTCCTTATTTTAATTTTTTTATTTTTTATTTTTTAGGAAGTTGTTCATAGCAACTTTGGCACACTTCTGCCAAGAACTTCAAGTATTAAAAGCACACTGTTTTGGAAGAATATAGTTGATATTCACTGATATATTTTGACATATCAAAGGATACTGTAAAGTTTGCTTCATGTCAAGAGCATATTTTCTTCTAGCAGACTCCTTTTGAAATGCTGCACTAGATATGCATGCAGGGGAGCTTTCCAACAGAAAACAAAAAAAAGCCTGAGAAGATTTGACCTAAAAAAGGAACACCTGCCCTGCTGAGATCTGCCTGGCCTTCAGCCAGCAGGGCAGTGCCCTTGTGAAGAAATGGGGTCTTTCCCACTTCCCAGCTACCACTTGCAGAAGGGGGGCAGGGGGTGCCTGATGCCTGAAGAGGTGGGGGTTGGCTTCATCTCCCTCCCTTGGTACCCAGGCCTCTGGTGGCCTCTGAGAGAGAAAACAAGGAGTGTGTGTGACACAGTGCTTCGGCTGTGCTGCTTGCCTCTCTTGGTGCAGCATCCAGGAACTGCTCGGCTGTGCAGGGCAATGGGAAAGGGGAAGATGGATGTGTCCTGACAAAGGAGTGTTGTTTTGGCAGTGTGCAGCCTGTAGGCTCCCAGATGCTCAGAAGTCACTTCCCGCACCCCTGCTGAAGGGCTCTGTTTCTCAGCTGCTCTGTAATGACTTCTAGCTGCAGACTGCCATCTTCCCTCAGATCCCAAATTGTAGGAATGCTGACTCTCAAATTGGAACTTATGCTAATTAACTTAACAAAAAAAGTTTTTTTTTTTAAATGTGACTGTAAATCAGGCGTGTGATCCTTTCTTCCATTTATTTTTCTTTCTTTTGTTATTGTTTTAAAAAGCATCTGTGTGGGAAGAATGCGTGTTTAGCTGCTAATTAGATACTCAGTGGCTGATACTGTTACAAACTGCTAAATACCAGATGAAAATGGCAGTGGTATAACAGCATTCTGAAAATGGAGTGCCAATGACCAGCAACAATATAGGAAATTTTTAGAGTACAAGCGACATGGAGTTGCTGTGAAAAGCACCTTAGTTTTCAGGCTGTCTCATCTCAATAAAAGGAGGACTAGATAGAGTTAATCTTTTTTCTTTTCCCTTTGGTAGAGAGTGCACTGGCTCCAGTAGCAGCTGCACAGGTGCAACAACAGCCAGAGTGGGTTCATTTAAAAATTCAAATTAACAGAAAATGTATACATTATTCACTTGGCCCTACTTATTACCCAGTTCTGCACAGGAGGCAGAGCCCTGAAAGCAGGTTTTGCCAGGTTCGTAAATCTTGGACTTTTCTCGTGTTTATCTGTTTACTGAGTACACAAAAGGATGCTGCTGTGGCACACAGGCACAGCCCAGCCCAGCCCAGGCAAAGCTGCCCTGCTCTAAAATTAGGGGGAGGGGTTGTAGGCAGAGAGCACTAAATCTAAGGCTCTCCCTGTCTGGACATGGATTGCAGGGACCAGGGGTGGGTGTGACTCTTGTGGGGGCTGAGGGGGCTCCCATGCACAGGTTTTTTTGTGTCTTACTGCATTCTGCTCACCATTCCTTTCTGTGGCCTGAATCTGAGTTTAGCATCATTTTAAACTTTTTTCTTTCAAATATAAATATTGCACTGGATAAAAACAATAGATTCTCATGTCCACTTTTAAGCGGGCAGAGGTGATGAAATGCCTGTGCACCATGCAAGAAGATACCGAGCAGCATGGAGCTTTAAACAATTGCACTACATGTCATACCCTATATTTTATTGGTTGCAGTGATGAATTATTTTTTTTAATGATTTATCAACAATATGTCTGGTCATAAACTCTTAAACCTTCTGACACATTGACTAGTGACTACCACCACAGAATGGAAGGAAAATACAAAGCTTGAAGCTGATTGCTGAGCTTTATTATTGCTTAATATTCACAGAATTAAATTTACCTGGGTTAATTGAGACAATAGTTAGAATTTCTGGTTAGAACAATAGGTAATTTAAGAGCAAACACATACTTCCTGATGCATTATACAAAACTACACCATAACCTCAGGCTCCAGAATACTCCATGCAGTGTTCTGGGCTTCATTAATCCCTTCAGCCATGGGATCTTTCCTAGAAATCACTGACAATGGGATCAGTGATTAGCAAGAAACCTTTATTTAATGTGCTGTGGTTAAAAACATAGTGAACCTTGCCGAGAGGATGCTAGTCTGTAAACACATTTCTAAGTAAGGCCCATTCAGTGATACAGAGTTTCAAGAAATGTTAAGGTTTGGGTTTTTTTCCTGTAGCTCACTGTGGGATATCAACAAAAGAAGACATTAAATGTGTCACAGATTTCTGTAAGCTGAAAATATAAATGTTTCATTTAGGCCATTGCAAATTATTTAATTTTAAACTCAAGTTTTTTCCTTCTTATTTCAGTCTCTCTCAAGAAGGTTCATGTCTAATTAATTATCCTTCTAGGTTTTCATCTTCAAAATGTAAAAACAGTCTGGTTTACCTGTTTACTACTCTTTCCCCAGAAAAACAGAAGTTTAAAGTGAAATGAAATTTATCAAAAGACCTGAGATCTGAAAACTTTGTGGTTCCACAAAATTGATTTTTTTTTCGGTGTAAAAAAACTGTAAACAGCTTTTAACCAAGACACATAATGTTCCTTGCATGCTCCGAATTCTGTTGGTATGAATTTGTGTTGTTTTCACTAAAATTACATTTAAATTGGAGTGTAAGAACCCTATGTCTTTAGAACTGTTGCAGTTTATTATGCTGGGGTATTTGCAGGCCCATACTTTTTCTAGCCATACCTGTTCAATGGAGCACAGCAGCAATAGAAAATAAGTTCTGAAAAAGCTACAATTTAGTAGCTAGAATCAGCAGTAAAAAATAAAGCATTCCTTGGATTTGTGGTGTTGTAATGATGTTTTCCTGTGCCTAAATGATATTGACTGTTGTTCTTATTGAAGAGGAAATAAGTATGTGCTCGGAGCTACTCAGACAACTATTCATCATTCTCTCTGGCAACAGAAAGAATCCCCATGCCAGAATACGAAATCCAGCAGCCGCTACAGCTGCAGAATATCAGAAGCCTGTCTTAAAAATCTCACAGGCGAATCAGAACCCAATTTCCAGGCAGGATGCACTTCTTCAGAAGCATTGCTTTAGGACATAACTCAGTTCTCAGAACACCACAGTCTGCAACTTCATTAAAGTATTTAGGGGAAAATAAGGGTCTTTAAAATATACATTTTGTTCTTTATTGCTTCCTAGAGAAGCTTTGCTGGAGTACTGTAGTGAATAATGTTAACATTCGTTCTTAAAATCTGATGCTGACGTAATCATTATGGCAAATTAGGATAAGCAACCCTGCTGTGAAAGGCGATGAAAACATCATTTTTTATAAGATAATAGTGAATATCATTGCTTGGTAAACCCACTATTAATATCTGTACAGGTAAATGACTCTTGCTTGGTTACTTTAATTTGTTGTGAATCATGTTGGTTCATAACCACTGACTTAAATCTGACTGCTGGTACAAAACAATAGGTTAAAACTTCTGTCACCAATTTGTTACTGTATATGGAGTCAGGGGGAAAAATTGACTGTAAAGAGCAAAGGAAAGAGGTGCAGAATGGCAAATTGAGTCTCAAGGGTGTCCAGACTTGCAAAGCTTGCACTGTAGGCTCAGAGCATCAGAACAGAGTCTCAGAGTGCAGAGAAGAGAGAAACCATCCTAAACTCCATTCTGGCCATACCTTGATTTATATCTTCTTGGAAGCACATGCAATATGGTTCCTCTTAAGTTAACATATTTACATTTATTCCCAAATAGAGACAAACATAACAAAGGTTAAATGAAGACAACTCTTGGACAAGAGCTTCTTCCTTGACCGTGAAAAGGAGAATAACTGGGCTAAGATCAGCACCTATGTCACAGAGTACACTTTCTGTCATGGTGGCTCGATCTCTCATTCCTTTTTCATAGGCTTCTATTATTTGAATTTTCTAATGGGAAATGCTGTTTCTACAAGATAGAGCCAAAATTAAAACAATAAAAGAAAGTAACCATTAAACTATTTTATTCTTAACTGGATTTGGAAGCACTGTAAAATACTTGTCATTGCTAGTTTTCATATATTATTAAAAGCTTCCTACTCTTATTGTAATGACTATAGGAAATGCAGAACCTAATCTGAGTTCAATAGAACCCTGGAAAAACAAAAGCTTTATCAAGAAAAATGAAAGCACTGCTTGGAAACAAAAGCTAATTAAAAAAATTCTTAAAAATGCCCTAGAGAGAGACAAATGTACAGATAATAGTCACAGCCTGTTTAATATTGGCAAGTATGTCTAACATGGCAGCACATTCAAACCAGCCTTTGCCTGTACAATCCAGCATCTAGCATGGTTATAATGATTTAATTTCATAACATTTATTAGAGATCTTATGCCTATTAAATTATATGTAAAACCATATCATCTTTCAGTGTCTCACAAATGTTTTCATTTGTTGGTTTAATGTGTTTAATCTCGTATTAATTTGTGAGAGATACAGCATTCAGGCAGTATACTTCTGTAAAGAAACACAGGCATTTATTGGTCCTTCTTGAAAAAATAGTCGAAAATAACTGGGTTAGTGTGAATGGTTAACATTGCTAAAGCGGAAAGAAAAATTATTTTTTATTCAAATTTTAGGGCTTCTCCAATAATATCATATAATAATATACAAAATCACCCTGTGGATCTGTATGAAATGTGTTAGCAAGGTAACTTCTGGCATACTATCTCCATGATTTTATATCCAAATGTGCAATAACGTTGTTGATATATTTTTCCATTCCTAGCCTTCATTGTTGGGTGGGTAGGTGTAATAGCGTGCCATATTTTGTGACTCTAACAAAACATGTTTTCCTTTGCTAAAATATGACCTACAAGTTATCTGCAGCCACCATGGCCAAAATCAAGTCTGTGCAGTTTTTCTCATTCCCCTTGTGCAGAAAAATAAGTCGTTTTCAGAAAAGGACTGAATATATTCTGTAGTTTATGTGCAGCCTCTCCCACAGCAATACAACGCATCAGATCACCTTGTGCCGTACTCGGTCTCACTGTAACACCGGCAAGGGCAGGGCTCCAAAGGCAAACAGACTCTGTCTAGTGCAGCCCTGAGTGCACTAATAAGACTTAATGGCCCTGATCCACCCCCTCCTCCCCCACCCTGAGTTGCCCTCAAGCTCAGCCTGAGGCTGCTGCCCCTCTCCTGGGCTGTGCTCTGTTGGGGCCCCCATTGAGCCCGGGCTCATCCTTAGGGATGGATTTTGGTTTGACTGAAGCCCCACCTCACCACCTTATGAGCTGGACTCTTGGTTGGAGATGGCCACCATCCCCAGGGGACTCTCCCTGGCTGAAGCAAGCATGGTATTCCCTGTGCTCCAGGCTCCCCTCTGCTTGGGAGCTCTGGCTGCTCCCTGACACGCTGAACTGGAATGACCTCCCTGACACGGAAGGTGGGACAGGCACTGCGCTTGAGCATGCTGGCAGGGAGATGCAAGAGGTAATTTTATGCTCTTTTAATCATCCTGTTCTCAAAAATGTATTAATAATTAAGCTGGCAGTGTTTCCACAATGCAAAGCTGGGAAACCCATTTATTTACTTGTATGCCTTGAAAATACATAACTCTCATTATTCTAGCTCTCTTTTGAGTATTAGGAGACAATATTTTCTGCCCATCACCATGTATCCAATTACAATCCCAGAATTTGTCTGTTGTGTTCTAGAGACTATTATTTTGTTTTGAAGTACACCTACCTATCTACCTTGATAGTTGCATTTCTACCTGTCCCCCATTTCTGTATGTCTTTGCATTTTTACATCTAACAAAGCTTGTTCATAAGTAACTGTACAGAATAAACTTCTTTATTGTTTAATATCACCTTATGTTAGAGATCTTGTAAGGAAATTGCATCCGACTTGGAAATTACATGGTTTTTTCTTACATTAATGCAGGTGGACACACATATAATAATACATCTATTTGGGTCTTCTCTCTACTGCTAATTATTAAAACCCATAAAATCTATTATTGGCAATTTCTTGCGACAGTCAGTTGGTTTTCAAGATTTCCATAAGCTAAAAGTGCTGCAAAAATACAGCCTGGTTAGTGACAGAAGTTAAATACAAACCCTGAAGTTATTTCAGACCCTTGAAACTTCAGTGCATTTAAACTCACGTAATAGCATGCTGTCCAGTCTTGCTGGTGAGCAAAAGACTGATCTGTCCAGACCATCAAAGTGTCCTCTGAGGGTAATGAATATAATTTTATTTTTTTTATTTCCTTTTTGTTGAAATGGCTAAAAAACAATAGAGCAAAGTAAAAGGTTTTGACTTCAGAGACAGCGGTATTGCTGCAGAGAAGGGAAATGGCAAAACTGCAATTACTGTGATGAACTTAATTATCATCATGGGCTCTGGAGTCTTACCCATAAAGGAGGGTAAGGAAAAGGGAACTGGAAAAAAAAATTACTTTTCAAGGTAAAAACTTGTTTTCAAATTCCTGTATTAGTGTTTGGAAATAAATCCTCTGTGCTTTATCCAGTTCCTCTCCTTTTTAATGAAAGAAGGTGAATTTCACTCCCAGACTTCACCTTTCCTGGGTCTTAGGTGTTAAATTGACCTTTGAATATTAAGGTTTAGGATTTTACACTGAGAATGGTGATTACACTGCCAGCAGCTGAAGGTGGGTGCAGGAAACAGAAAGCTCAGATTCCAAACTGTAGTCTTTCTTCTTCGTAGTTCTGAAGTAGGTGGGGAAAAAGGAGTGAACAATAACAGGTCACACATTCAAACCAGATTTCAGTGATCTGTGCTTTTTATTCTCACTGCAACATGGTGACCTGTACATAATAAAAAGAAAATATTTATATTCTTAAGTCAAATGAGTTTGTTTCATGTTTTACCAAACATTTCAATAGGCTTCTTTGTGCCTTAAGAGAATACATGCAGCATCACAAGTGTTATACTCTCATTCTGATAAGGAATTCCTTCACAATCTCAAACAGGGAGAGACTGGGGACAGTCTTTGTCCTTCAAGGTGTAAAAGTGAAAGGAAAATCACCACCTGTACAGTTAAGAACAGCTTATTCCTGAGGCTAACTTTGGAACGTCATCCAAGTCGGAAGCATGTTGTCCAATATTCGTCCTTCTTTGGGCAGAGTACTTCTGTTCTGTGTCATGTAGAAATGTGGTTGTAACTCATCCGTACCATTAAGCAGATACCTCTGCTATGGAATGTATTGCTGGTGGTTACAGATAATCTGTCACTGGGCAGACTACTCCAGATAGTACCTAAGGTCCAGCAAAACCATTCCGGTTTCAGTTCAACATTGAATGGTCAAGTCTGTAATTAATCATATGCATAACTCTTGGCAAATCACTGCACTGGTCTGTTATTCTGTGTTTGTTGGCATTTTTCTTTCCAAGATTGTCTTTATTTGAAGCCTTCTAGGGTAAAGTTTGACAATAATTATGTGCCATGCATCCCAAGTGATTCCAATTGCCCTTTGAAGCCTTAACTAACACCGGGGGCCTAGGCAATACCTGTTTATCCCCAGGGGTTATTAGCTTCATGAAAATCAGAAACTAACAGGTGGCTCCCTCCGAACTTCTGCACACCTTTAAAAGAAAGAGAGAAATATTTCAGAAAGATGATCTTCCCTCCCTGCTTCCTGTCTTGTTTCTGTGACTAATAGTCATTAAAATGTCAGATTTCCTCTGCAGGTAGAATAGTGTGATAATATTCACAAAACGGAAAGAAATATCTTGAAAGGCAGTGGATAAATTTAAGTCCTGTCAAGAAGCTGAATGTTGTCAATATTTAAAATAACCTGCCATGGCTTGGCAAGCTACCACTGCCATTTGTATTCACAACTTCAGCTTCTTGTAAAACCAAACAGCAACAAACCATTTCAGGCAAAATAAGCCTTAAACACAGGAACTGCTCGTGTTCCCCATCACTAGTAATTAGCAGAAGAAAGTGAAAAGTAAGCACTGATAATTATTATTAGAAGCAAAAACCTAAACAAACAACATTTTCTTCTCATTTCTCTTTCTTTGTGTCCAACTCATAGATTTTTTTCATAGGCCCAACCACATTTTACTAATTGTAGAGTTTATAACCTCAAATATTGGACAGAAGGCACCTGAAGGGGAAGGTGGAGGGACCAGTAGCAGTGCTGGCTGTAAGCTTGACTCATTTAACCACTAGTGAACAAAGAGTTGTGTTATACCAGATTAAAAGAAAACTAAACTGGTTTATGTTAACAACCAAGAAACACCTAATAATGTGTAGCATTTGTTTTTCTTAGTGATGGTATTTTTGGTGACATACACAACAAGAAAAAAGGGCAGTAGTTTTATTGGAGTGTCTTCTGTTTGTGCCCTAGGAGTGTCTCTGGTGAAGAACAATGGTGTGGGTGACATGGATGCACTGAAAAAGGAGGTAAGCATTTACATTTTGCTTTTAAAGGACATAAAACATTCTTTCTGGAAGTTTACTGCATAAATATATAAAGCTTTTGCTAGCATGTACACAGATGAGATTTATAAAGCAAGCCACCCATTTGTAGAAAAAAATATAAATGAAAATCCTTTATTAAAGATGCCTCTGTAGATACTTCACAGAAGAGGGAAAAAAAGTACAAAAGATAAAAGCAGAGAGATTAATTCCACAGATTGGTACTGAAAATACAACCCTGTATTTTCTGCGTGGATTTACAAACAGCAGAGGAAACCTGGGATTTAATGCTGCATTTCTCTATGTGCTTAATGGCATTAGCTTTTTATGAATCAGGAAGCAGATACCAGACTGTGCAATGGCTTTATCAAGTCTGAGAGTTTCACAATAAGAATGTTTGATTATATTTCTGAAATAATTTACTCATCAAACAGTGCTATTAAATGTAGGATACCTTTACAACCCTGTTTCTATTGTTGTTTTCACATTCTATTTTGCTGGCAATAAATCATTTTGAAGCAATTCATTTTTTACACATTGAGAGATAGACAGCGGATCCTGAACTCAGCAGATGACACATTAAATTCAGAGACATGTCAGTCACATTTAAAGCATGCGGCCAACTCCTACAGCAGATCATTCCAGTGGAAAAAACAGTTTCTCTGCAGTTCTCTAGCCATGTCAAGCTGAAATAGAATTTTATTTTTCTTCACCTAGATGAAGTATTTTTTATGCATGCTCTGTACTTTGTCGCTGAGTAGTAATAAAAGAGTAACCAGTATCCATATCAAAAGTACAGAGCTCATACCCCAAAGACCAGACTTTTGACCAACACCACCTGGATTATGCAGTGTTGCCCAATTAGAAGATATATTTGACAAATAAAAATCAAGAATGTTATTTCCTATTACAGTAAAGAAACATAATGTTTCAGACATTGGCATCCACCTTTGGCTATCAACGAGGATTTTGAGAATAAACTTGAGAAGTCTTCAGTCTGAGCAAATGCAGGCAAATGTGAGCTAGCCTGGAGCTCTGCGCTCCTGCAGACTGTAACACTCACTGCCGAACAGGACTGACACCTCCAGCACTGTTCCTCAGGGCTGGATCTGTTTGTAGGAATTTGCTTGTTTTGATAAAACATACATAACTAGGGCTATTTAATGAACTAGGAACATCCCATCAAAGATAAGCTTTCGCTGACTAACTCTGATGTTTGAGCTCCTTGGCACACAAGAAAGTTTGCTTCGTCTTCATTTTTACACATTTAAAGAACTGCTCCTGCACTGTAGTGTTCAAGCCTGACTTACTCTGTTGTTCAGTATATTTTTGTTTTATGCAGCCAAAGCTGGGCTGTAGAATGCAGTTGCACTGGATTTTGGCTTTGAACTGTCCAAAGCAGTCAATGTTAAGTGTTAATTTTGCACCTTGGCCTGGAAGGGATGATAAGCAATGTCTGCAGTAATTGTGTCTGTTTCTGCTGTCTCTGTTATTTAGTGTTAAAGTCTGGACTGCACAGGACTGTGCAACTCTGAAAATTTTCTCTGGGTTTTTTGCATCTGTTATTTCAGCTAATAGTTTTGAAGAGAAACCTTAGAATATCACGTGTTTCAGGGCATCACTATTGGAGTTTTTATGGGTATTAGGCAAAAATTCCAAACATTGCTGAGAAGCAGCATGTTGTGAAGCTCAAGAGCTGTTTGCTATGCATCAAAGATGGTCAGATTTTAATAGGTAATGTCCTGAGTAATTCTTTTATTGTCATTATTATTCTAGTGGGAATGTGCTTTTTTCTCTAATGCAGCCTCTCTCTACTGCGAAATTTGTGATGAGTGTATTTCCTTTCTTTGATGCTAATCGTTAAATTTAACTGTAAATGGGAGTGAAAATGGACACAAATGTGACAGATGTGACTTCCTAAACTGACATTTGTGGTAGAAGCTCTTTGCACATTTTCATAGCAGAACACCACCAATATTTCCCTTAAGTGACACTGTGGCTCTTGTCAAACACACCCCCTCCCCCGTCCCCGCCAAAGGTCAGTCACTTAGGCTACAGCTCCTGTTCTCCCTGGCTGCTGCTGCTGCATGTTCCGTCATCAGGTGACATTCCAGTACTGCAGCCAGGAGACCTCTACTTCACCACTAAAAATCCCTTTAAGAGAGTGGGGATGGGGCTTCTTAGGTAGGCTTTTTTGGCACATGGGGTAACCCCCAGGATGCTTTCCTTTATGCAGAAAATTAATCTGCCTCTCTGTAAAATCTCTGCAATGTGCAGCATGTATTCTTTAGCCAGGTGTGATAATCGAGGCATTGTCACATGCTGATACTGTGTATTTCCTGGGGTGTGTTTCTAATGCTTTCAGTCAAAGTACATTAAACAATAAATATGAATCAGAAAAAAACCCCTTGTATCTATAATACTTATAGAAGTTTTATTTTATTACATGTTATTTAAATGTTATACATGCCAAACCTCTGCATTAATTCCCATCTTTTCCTGTTCCTCCATGAAGTAAAACTGTGAAGGACCTGGGTATAAATGCGAAGAGAAAGAAAGTTTTCTGTCATTAAGCTTTTTGCACATTATATTATACTATAAGGGGGGCCAAATGTCTCTGTTTTGAAAATACTTTACTTATGGACCAAGAAAAAGCTTTCATAGTTCCATTAGAGGGATGTAAGCGACTTTGCAGCGTAACAAACTATACAATTTTTTGTCAGATGTTCAGAGAGCAAGTAAAGCTAATGCAGTCAAAGATCAAGGACATTCCTTAAGCTCTGTAAGTAGAGTATGGTACTTGCAAAGATTTCTAACTGCAGACTTGAGAACTACACATGGATGCATATATATCCAGTTTTTGTGATTTATGTTGACAGGGTATAAGCTACCAATGCTGGGAATTATTTTCCCCTGACATAAAGGTCTCTCAATAATTGAAATTTGACCTGAGTGTGAGGGATTGGTTAGGGTAGCTCAGTATTATCAAATTTTCCATAAATTTCTTGAATGGATTGACCTTTAGCATCTTTTTAAAACTCTAATATTTCCCACTGCATCTCTGTGATGGCCTAAATTTATGTCTCTCCCTCTGTAGCAGGAGATGGGGATTAAATGAGTGCTTACGTTTTTCTTCTCTCCCCCTCTACCCTCCTGCCAGGTTCTGGAAGCATTGGTACTAGGTAAGAGTTTTCAGTTCCTTTTAACAAAAGAATTGGTGAGATGAGTTCCATCTCATGCACTGACATTTTATGATGAATAAATCTTAATTTACTCTCTTAATCATTAAATGATTGAGCTTTCTTTTTGATGAGGACATTGATCTCTCCCCTTCCTTTTTTTCATTATTGTTGTTGCAAAGTACTGAGGTGTTGTTTTAATTGTTGCAAATCTATTGCATGCATGCAAACAACTTCAGTAGAGTGCTTCTCCATTTTTGGAGCTCATGGCATTTTCTCATGACCAAAATATTCAATAGCGGTTCATATATGGCTCAAGAATTTCTCCCACTGACCACTGGTTTTCCATGAGTGTGTGCATAGGCATCCCACGTTTGTCCTTGTAATTTTTTTGTCAGTTTTTCTGTAGACCAGAAATACAAGCTAACTTTTGTGGAAGTGGTAGTTTATGTATTGAGTGTTTTCCCCTTAAACTTTGATCATTGCTGGGCACTACTGAAAATCTTTCATTTTAACTGTATTTCTAAAGAATGAAGAATTGGTTCTTTTGAAGGCACTTCAGCAGGCTCCTGCTGGTTCAGAATCACGGGGATCTCTGGTATGATTTTTTCTTTGGGGTTTCCCAACTTCTTGAGGTGTGCCTGTGGACACCTGTTCTGCATTAATTACTTGCACAGGTACATTCTGCCTTCAGTCATTGGTGCAATCTGTGGCTCTTGTGACATCAGGGCAGTAGGAATGGTGCATCAACATCGTTTAGTACAATATATAAATACAGCCATGTACATACAGCTGCTTCACAGCTACTCTGAACATCGGTTACACAGAAACAGTGTGAAACTAAGCCCAGAAATTAAGCACTTTAAATGCAATTTTATATATATATATAGAGACAGAGAGTAGCCAGTTTTAGAAGGATGGAAACAGCTATGAAACAAACAGCTATGAAACGTCTGGGGGGTGAGAATTTAGTCAGACAAATGAGAATAATAATGGGGAACTCTTTTAAGACAACTTCCTGTAGGTAATGATGTGTGTTTTAAAGCCCTAACAAAAGAGCAGTATATACAGGTTCTTGTTTATTGTTTCTGGGAATGTTCGGTGCACTTCTGGCAGATTTATATCTCTGTAATTTTGGACAGTGAAATACAAATTTGAGGTTTTTTAAAATTCCATCTTCTTTCTTAGCAAATATACCATAATGTAGTTTTGCATAAATGTATGTAAAAGGTGTTTTTCTTGTATTTGAATATATCTGTTGAAGTGGGGTTTAGTAATTCTTTGGTAAAAATACTTGTGGAAGGAAGTTAATGAGAGTTGTATATTGTGTGTCTGGAATTTGGGGGCCTTGGACATGGCTGCCTACAACATCCTTCTCTCCATACTGGAGAGGTGTAGATTTGATGGGTGGACTGTTAGGGGGATGAACAATTGCTTGGGCAATCACATCCAGAGGGGAGTGGTCAGCAGCTCGGTGTCCAGGTGGACAGGGGTGACAAGTGGTGTCAGCGTGGCCAGCAGGGTGAGGGAGCTCTGGAGTCCTCAGCACAGGAAAGACACGGACCTGTCACAGCTGGTCCAGAGGAGTCCACAGGGGTGCTCAGGGCTCCTCTTCTCTGTGCACAGGCTGAGATCTGGGGTTGTTCAGCCTGGACAAGAGAAGGCAAGGCTCTGGGGAGGCCTTATTGCACCCTTTCAGTGCAATACAATAAAGGGTATTGCACTTGTAGGGTGTAATACAGGTGAATATATACTACAATATATACAGGCAATTGTGCACTGGAATGTCCTAATCTGCCTTAAACTGAGGTAAAAGTCTGTTGAAAGCAAGTGGCGTTGGAGCACACCATTATACATGAGAGTTTTCAATACCTAAAATAATTTAGTTGGCATTTGTTATTATAGAGACAAATTTTAACGCTCTTCCTGAGAATTCAGCTAGGCCATTCTTACTATATAGCGGATATTCTGGGGTTAAATATACACACACACACACACATATATGTGTGCATATATACACACATATACATAGGGGAATTGCACTTTATAAATCTTTTATTTGCAAGCCAGCAAACCAAGCATAATTCGTAGTTGCCATAAATTTCCTATTTTCATTAGTAGCACATAAGAAAAAACCCCAGATTTGACTGTCATAAAAATTCTGTAGTTTTGCTTAATTTGCTTAAGCAAATTTGCTTGTATGAGTTCTGCAAATTTAATATCTCTTTGTTCTAGCAAGTTCTGCTAAGGGTTGTGAAGTATTTGATAATTGCCTTATTTGTCAATCACTGATTAATAGCAAATATTTTTTTAATTTCAATTTCCCTTTTTTGGGGGAGTTGGGGGAACAAATATTCTTCGAGAAAAGAAAAGTCTGGTTTGTTTTAAAGTATACCAATTGCAGCATGTAGATTATTTTGTTCCTTAAAAATAGACTAAATTTTGCTAGGTGTATGGCAGGAGACATCTACTGCGGCCATTTGTGACTGTACCAGGGGTTTGTCCAGAATGTTTTTCAGCAACCTATTTTGGTGTAATTCTACTCTGTAAATCTTTTACATCTTCTATTGTGTGCATATTACGAACTACAATACAACTGCCATAGAACACAGTTTTATTAACTATAAATGTTAGCTGCATATGCTCCCCTCCTAGAGAAATAGCTTTCTTGGCAAATATAGGTGGAGATTTTGTTTGGGTTTTATTTTGGGGTTTGTTTGGTTTTGTTTGTGTTTTTTATTTGTTTTGGTTGTTGGTTTTGGTTTTTTTTGCTCGGAAAGACAAAGTGATTTCTTGTATCAGTGATCAAATATCCATGAATGGGATTTTGATCTTTTTTGTTTTATCCTTTCTCTGGAATTGACTTGGGGAAGAAGTTGAAAGAAAATTAGAGACTGTGACAGTTTTCTCCCTCATTGTTTTTATGCAGGATAATGAGCCATTCTTTTAGTAGTTTCAGATCAGCATATTTCAGTTGTAGTTTGAAATAGTCGACATCTCACTGGCAAATTATCAAAATTAATATCAAAAATTGTTCAGATTGCCTTCCCCAAGCCCCCCTAGAGAATTTGGCAAGCATTATTTAAAGTTTAAACACTTGTCAACAAACTACTGTTTAGACAAGCAATTCATTTGCCGAAAACATTTTTTATATAAAACCAATATACAATATTTTTGATTCTTATACATTTCTTCTGTCATTCTGTATTTCTGTAGAGACAAACCCACTCATTTCAAATCAGTAAAAAAACTATGTAAATTAATTTTTAAATGTCATCCGCACTGGCTTTCCTTTCTTCAATGACTTTTCCAATAGAGTGCAGTTGTTTTCACTGTTTGGTTACTTGTACTTTTTGGCTTTTATAACCCTTTTATGTCGGGTGTTTGTATTTACCTTGGAATTGTGTCTTTTTTGCTCTCTCTTATCTGTCCTGTGAGGTATTGCCTCCATTTGTTCTGTACTGCACAATGTATTTTTTTCAGCTCACATATTCCCTCTTCCTCCTAGGCACCTTTTATGCTATTAAAAAAAAAAAAAAAAAAGAAATGGAAAGAAAGAAAGAAGTCCTGTATTGCATTGTTATACTATGGTGTAACTTTTTTGTGATATGGCCAAAGTCACTCCATGGCGAGGACTATAACTAAATCTCCCTAGCCCAATAAATCTCTTTTATATGCACAAAAACCCAGCTGCAAAAGAACTTCTATGCTCAAGTCAGAGCAAGACTTCTTGCCAAAATGAAAATAAACTTCACAATATCACTTCATCATAGGTTTAAAGTAGGAGTTCATCTGTACCTCATAGACCTGAAGAAATACTGCTTTCTCTGTTGTGGAAAATGTAACAAGTTGTTTATTGATAATTTTTTTTGGGGGGGGGGGGGGACAAAAAGAAAAGCANTTTTTAGGGGTGGGGGGAGACAAAAAGAAAAGCAAATTCTATCAACAATGCATTCTTAATTTCCATCTTGTTTGTTGAATGGGTATTTTATAAATCTGATAGACAGGGGGAAATGTCAATATTGGAGAAGGTATACAGCACCTTATTCCATAAAAGTAGTAGTTTTTAAAGAAGATTATTTGGTTTCTCATTAATTAAACAGGTACAACCATAGATTTGTTACTTAACTGGAAAATGAAATCAAAATATCAAGCAAAACTCTAATGAGAAACATACATTCAATTAAATTGCAAGTCTTCAGGGAAGGAGAGATTTTGTTCATGTTTGAAACTGCTCTTAGCTCAACTGGATAATGACCAAAAATCCTACTTTGCTAATGGAATACCTCCCATGATGGACTAAAAAAAATATTTGTGTCTGTGTGTGCACACATGTCTTAAATATGTAGAACTGGGAAGAACAGAGAGCAATGACAGCTACTTTTCTGTGTCTTGGAACAACTCAAAATCTCATTCTGACTACCCAGTTTATTGTTTAACTCCTTTAACATCTGCCCTGAATGTAATTGCAATGTAAGCAGGCTTACAGGCGTGTGAGTGAGGATATAAATATGTACATATTTTATTGAAGCAGTGCTTCATTGCTGTGGGAAACTCAGAATCAAACAGGAATTTCTAGGCCCCTTCTTTACAAAATACACTTTGGTATTGCTGCAGTGGGCTGGTCACTGGTCCATGTCCACCTCCCTAGAAAGTAGAAGGGCATCTTCTTAATCTTCCCCTCTGACTTAATATTCCATCTTCACCAGCATTTCCTTTGAGTGCTAGACCACTGTTACAGCTGCCTTCACGGGACTTTGTTCCTTTGCTGAAATCCCAGCAATTTCTTTAATCTAATATATGTGCTTAGTTTCACATCTGCAGCTGTTTTGCATAAGAATGTCTGGCCAAAATGTCACCTTGTTGAAAGGATCTTCCCTCCTTATGAGGTTATTCCCTTTCTCTCCACCTTCTGCCCGAGGTGTATCTATTGAAGACCCTTCAATAAACACCCATTTTTAGACTCTTAATTTTGTATAGCTTCTGTTTTAGGTAGCTACTCCCAGCCATCACTTATGAAGTTATTCCCTTTCTCTCCAAACTATATCTGGAGCAATTTACACCAAAGTCCTGCTTGTGATCATGTGGCTGTGGTGCACCGTGTCAACAAAATTTTTGATGGAAAGCATTCCATACAGTAATGAAGGAGGAAATATCTTTGCGTTTATATTCTTCTGAAGAATGGGTAGTACGTTAAAGGCAGATAGCTTAACCAATTCTTTACATAATTTAAAGTAAAGTTACATTTCCCCTTAGACAGACTTGTTGTGAGTGCTCAGTTCTATATTTCAAAGTTTATTGAATTTTTTGAAATATATTGAAAAACATGAATAATTGATATTTGAAATTATTACTATTTTGGAGGAAAAGTTGTTTCTACTAAAACTTTCTATAATCTGAAAAGAAATACATGATATTTTTACATAACACTTCTAAAACAGATTTTGCTATGCAAAATGCTTTTTAGAAGATTAAGCCAGAATGTCACCTTATCTAGTCTTCTGTGACCCTCTGACATGTGCTAATTTAAATTTATTCCTATGATCTCATGATTTTACTAGCCTATAAAAGCAAGTTATTATCACTGTACAAATTCAGAATAGTAGCACTTAGTCTTATGTAATGATTTATCATTTATTTTCTTCCACATTACACATGCTAATTTACAAGGTCTCAGTGTGTGCAGAAGAAGAGTGTTATTAAAACCCAATTTATAGGTAGGTAAACTGGGGCACAGATTTTGAGGGTTTTGCCAGCCAGCTGACAGCAAGTCAGCTTTAATGAGGGGTAGATAGGCTCAGACTGTCTGGATTTTTAGTTGGCTTACATATATTATCCCATCAGTTGAATGTAGTACACATGAGTTTGAAGTCATGTAGCTAAATCCTGTGCTGCTCTGGGTACGTGAAAAATTTGTGTCATCTGAAAATGGAAGGGTTTTTCGGTATGGTGAAGGAAGTCAGGGCTTAGCTGTGTGAGGCACTCCATTGAAAAATTGGGAAGTTTTACTCTCACAGATGTTATAGATGTAACACATTATACACTACTCTTCAGTCTTGATGGTAGTGATTTTTCTCTTTTCTTAATTAAGACAAATTATCTTCCACTAATCTTGGTCGTGCTCCATTTAGAGCATTGCTGATATCTTGGTAAATTTTCTTGGTCTGGTTTTTATAAAGGTCTCCCTGTCATCTGCACACTGCACAATTTCCTAGGTCACGGAAATTTTCTTGTGAAAAAGAATCCAAAACTTGTGTCTGCATAAGATTTCAGAGCAGTTTAGGTGCTTGCAATCTTACGGAAGTCTTGATAACGGTTTTTTTTAAAATAAACTCACAGAATTGCAGGATAAGGTGGACGCTCAAGTCTTCCAGAAAGCATAACAGCTTTTAGAACTGTTTCTTAGGGCCAAAACCGCATTGCACTCTTTCCCTCTGAGAATGATAAATAAGGAGTAACACTTTTTGGCCTCTAAATACAAATGCTTCTGAGCTGGTTGTACTATGCTTCTCTACCATAAAACATCTGAGTGTTCATTCTTGAACAATTTGTAGTTTGAAACTCTTCACAAAACACTGTTCAGGTTTCCTTTGTGCACTGTCCACAAGTGAAAAGAAAAAGGAAATGCTTTATTAATTTTAGTGGCTTTTTTCAATAGGCTATTTTATGGTCAATTCCCTGCTACCTGTGATTTGCCTCATCAACCAAAAATCTCGTTCTTGCTGCAGTAGCTGTTATGGAAGTGAAACAGAAAATGTTTGTATTCCCCTGGGTCAAAGAATGCCACCTCAGGTCTGCCTCACTTGGAGCTGATGCTGCCAGCGAGGGCTCTTCAGAAATTCTGTTTTCATCTGCCTGAGACTTATTTAGAATTTGACAGATGTATTATGAACATTAATGATTACTTGAGAAAGTATTTCTGGAAAAAGAGTGTAGGAAGTTGGCTCTCCATCTTTGCTTGGAGATACTCTCGTTACTCATTTGGCTGTGTGATCCCAGGATGCTTTTTCTAACACCTCTGAGTTTTATAATGGATCTCCTTTGTGACTTGCACCTTGCTACCAGCAATCTCAGTGCTTGTAAAAGGCTTTGTTTATGGCACTTCACTCTTGCCTTTGGAGAGTATTGTCTTTGCTGCTTATGGTTTTGATTTTGGTTATTTGGTTTGATTTGCTGTTGTTGTGGGGGTTTTTCGGAGGGGTGGTTTCTTTTTGTGTTTTTTTGTTTGTTTCTTTAATTGTTGTTTTGCTGTCTTTTGGTTTGTTGGGTTTTTGGTTTGGTTTGGTTTTTTGCAGAAGTCTTATACTCATTTCCTGTGTCAGTCAGAGCCTCCCTTTTTCTCAGCTCAGTCAATAGCCATGCTTTTTGAACTAATGTTCAGTCAGAATCAGAGTTGCATGGCTGATAATTTCATAACTTCTGAAAATGTTATTCAGTTCATGTTGTGTTCCTTTTTTTTCTGATAGCAAAAATCAAAATGTGAGTTTGTTTAGTAATATCTCCTATCCAGGATCTTTTACTGTCTCTGAACCCCACCATGGTTATGCATTTCTGTAGTGCATTATTTTTATTTTGAATGTTCACTGAGTTTTAGAATCGTTTCACAGAATCTGATTTTTGGATGAAAGTAAGTGGGAGACATATATTGCATCTCTCCTCATTGTTTGAATTAATGATTGTCCTGCAGCAATCTGTATTTGTCTTCAGTATTCTGACTTCAGTGAAATATTTCTTCATTTTTTTCTTTTCTTTTATTTGCCTATGCTGGGGTTTTGTCATGGCATTTTCTTTTCTTCATAGTGAGAACGGTTCAAGGGCATGACCATTCACATTTCTGACAGAAGAATAACTATTGGAGTGGACCTCAAATGTAATTGAATCCTTGAGAAAATTTAAGGTTTGGAGTGGACAGTTTTGCATCCTAAAAATATGGGGGGAAAACTGAAGCCAGTAAGGAACTTAATGTGGCACTTCTGCAGGAGTCAAATCTCTTCACTGATTTGTTGGGACTCTTGGTGATGAGCAAACCCCATGGAAACATAGGAACCATATTACCCAGCATCAGCTGGAATACACCAATTTTCGTGAATGCATTAGCTACATAGCTGGTAGCTGTTTTTTTTCTATAGAAAGGAACTAAATTGTCATTTTCTTCTAATGCATTCTCCATTTGTGTCTTTTTTCTTTGCCTCTTAATTAGTCTGCATGCTCCAGGCATGTTAAGCAGAGTGAATCTTTTGAGTCATCCTAAATTCAGAGAGATAAGGTCCTTCTGCTCTTGAATTCATAGCTCATACAGTTTAATTCCTGTAGTTAATTCACTTACCTGTTGGTCTGTCATCAGAGCAGAGAAATCAGGCCCTGAGCCTTCCCTCTGCAGGTGCATTCTCCATCTTTTTGGTGATACAGAACAGAAACACAGAAAGACTGGGAACTAAATTATGGCTGTGCAGGTCTGAAGAAAGTTTTATATGCCCTCCATGCTCCTAAATTAGTAGATGGCAATAACTGCAAAGGAGGTTGCTGAAGTTCTAATTGGTATTCCTGTTACTGTCCATTAAGGTAAACAAAGTACATTATTTTCCTGCTGCTGACACACAAAGGTCATTCGCAAGAGCCACTGACTCAAAAAGCAGTGTCACCACTAATGGAAAGAAAATAAAGGCTGATACTTGGGCATATTTTTAATAGCTTTCCTCAAATTCTGTAGGCAGCTGAAATTGCATTACTTATTCTAAACTTCTGAATCTCCAATAGTGTTTATAGATGCAGATAAGGATTTTCAAAAACAAAGCTTGAGGCAGGGTGGACACATTTTCAGATGCTGATTTCTCTGACAAAGTGCCATTTGAACTCTTCAGGCAAGTTTCAGTATTTGGTAGTAGTAAGATCCTGTAAAGAACAAAACACTACTTAATGAGGTCTGTGTTTTATTTCTCTGTCTTTCTACGGCACCCCATGGATCTAAACATTTTGATATATTATTAAACATATAAAACTGACAGTAGAATTCAAGCTCAGTAATTATAAAACACTCCCTTATCTCTACACAGCTCTAAGTCTGTAGTAGGATAAACATTTAAGAGAATGTTTCATCTTCAACAGAACAGACAATTTAATTTCAGTCTTGTATGATATATTTTCCTACCCATGGAGTACCAAAGTGCTTTACAAGACAATCAAGTAAATACACAAGTGAATATATGGACAAACAGCAATTTGTATAATGTTCAGTAAAGCTAAATCATAGTTGCACTCCAAAAAGTGGATGAAGTTCTTTGTGCTCAGTAAAAACAAAAGTCAGGGACTTCAGTTCTTTTTGGTTGACTTGGAGCTATTCCTTCTTACTACAATAGAGAACAGTCTCAATTTTTTGCAGAGTGTGAAACAAAGATGTAAGGAACAGAAATCAAAAGGCTGATAGCTTGGTAGCTGGATATGTTGCAATACAATACTAGACTTATTCACAGTATCTATAAAGGTAACAATTTTAAATATAAAACAAATTAAACAATAAAAACTTTTACCGCATTTTCCACTAGAAAACAAGAACAACACTTATGAGGCCTGTGCTCCACCATTATTTATTCTCAGAGTATTTACTCTTTCTTCAGAGACTGGAAGGTTCCTTTGTAAGTTTGAATCCCTTTAAAGCATATATGGATACTCACCTTCCATCTATTAAGCAGCACAGAGAAAGGAAAAAATGAGTGTGGTACTTGAAAGAGGAGGAGTGCTGTTGACTGAGATACTGGTACGGTCATGAACCCTCATGCCTAGAGAAGAGAGTGGTAGCAATGAAATACACTGAAAGGGAAGGGAGACCCACCTCAAATGTATCCATGAAGCCGTAGGTACTGTTGCAGTTGCAGAAAAAGTAATAAACTTCTAAAATTTACAGTCCGGACTCTAGATTTGCTAGATGTGAGTGCAACTTCAGAAGAACTGCTTGTTACCTTTCCGTAAGAATGTGCAACAAACTGCACCAGAAGGAAAAAACCTGCTTTTAGCAGATTATTCTGTTGGACATGGAGAACTGCAAGCTTAAAAATGCAGCTCTGCAAGTCGAGCACTTGTAGATGGGCAGGGCAGTTCAGAATGTGGATTGTCTTACTGCTGTGCTGCAGCTGCTGCTTTGAAACAACAGAAATATACAAGACTATCCTGAAAGCTAAGACTTTACAAATGAGCTGGCATGAAAATCCGTGATTAAAAAAAATGTTGTTCTCAGTGTGCCATTCTCAGGGAAAAATATCCTGTTTGGCGAATTAACAGAACACCCAAACTTGACATGTCTACCACAAACACTTTTTACCAATATTTTTTGCAAGGCTCTTTGGTCTGAAGGACTCAAATCAGTTGAGAGCCTAGTTCAGGGTGACTTTCAGGTTCAGGCAGCACCCACAATACAGAGCTTGATTATTACTGAATTGTTCTACCTATGTAACTGATGAAATGGGGTTTTTCATACCTTGGTTAGCCAAACCTTAAAGTTATTGAATTTCATGTTGGTTTGTTGTTTTGGGGTTTTTTTTGAAACCTCACAAATCACAATATTGTTTTATTTGGTTGTGGTATGAAATCTTAAACTACCTCCTCTGTTTGCCATGCATGTGCAGCACACCACAGGAGAAAAAAAAAAAAAGAAAAAACAAAGGGTGTATATTGCCGATTTTTATCTGTGCATCAGATCTAGATTGCCACTCTCCTTTTGAAATACAGCCCACATGTGAAACAAGAAATGCTGTTAACATTATATTGCTTTATTTTGGCACTGACCTTAGTGTAAGACCCCCCTATACTCGATCTGTAGTCATCTGCACTGTAGTGTTTTCATTGCCTTTCAGCATCTGATGGGCAATTGTAGAGCAGCCCTAAAACTGTGATGGAAAAATGATCTAAGCTTCACATAAAATTTCAAGTGGTGCCGCTCTTCTGTGTCTGAGGCTGTCTGATTTTTGGTGATGTGCATTTTTTTGTCTAGAAGTCACTGGGAACATTTTTACAAAGGTTTACTGGATGTGAATAAATAAAAGTTGACCTGAGGGTTTAAAGATTAAAACTAATGGAAAATTATGAATAAAGTGATTTTATGGAGGAGATTTTACCCACTCAGCACTATTTGAAAGATGTTTCTATATAATGAGCTAACTGCATGTACTTTTGAAAACAGATGAAAGGAAAAAGTTGGAGCCTTTACAAGGAAACCTAGTATCTCACCTGGCAACTCCGAAATGTGCCCTGTTATTCTTCTAACTATGTCAGGTAGAATCACTTACTCTGCTTGTCACTTTTTGAAATACTTTGAAAGCTACGGCTGGTCAGATAGAGGATAAGGATAAGAAAATACAGTTAATTATGAACCACAATTTGATCTATGCTGGCACGAGGAAAAGTGCCGTGCTTCTCTAGGACAGCTGGTGTAAATTAATATAGCTTGGCTTCAAATTTTGAAATCTCAGTTTGTGATTTTAGATGCCCAGCTAAAGTACCCAGAGATGGATGCTAAAGTGTCTCATGTCTTTCACAATACTTACTCTGTTCTTCAGTAAAATCACCACTCATTTTGACATCTTAAACCCTACTGAGTCAATAAAAAGCTATACACAACTGTCCAGTGCTATAAATATAACAACTTTCTCTCTTTTGGAAATGTTTCTCTCCGATACAGAATTTCTAAGCTGTTCCAGCCAGATTTATGTTCTTTTAGGATTTCTGCAAATATTTCCAGTGGCCTAAACTGTAGTCACAATGCCTGTTTCTATTTCATGCTGCATCATATATGAAAACAAGCTGTTGTTCAAGGCAAAACAGAAAGGGATTCACTCATTTTAGTAGCTAAACCTGCATTATTTCTTTGGACACTGTTTGCTGTCAATATAGATAGTTTTAACAAATTCTCAGTGTCCACAGGTTGACTTTTCCTAATGGGCATCAAGTATACAGCATTGCACAGTACGAGAAGCAAAACAGCAATTCCAGGTTGTAGGAATAAAATACGAGGTAACATGCAGTCAGGCCTGTGATACACTGAATGATGGTACTGTCAGAATGTGCAATTTTTGAACCACTCTTGGGGAAAAAAAAAAGCTCCTTTCTTTTTTTATTCTTCTTTACACTACCCACCGTGTTCATGGTAATATGAACTTCTCTGCAGGATAAATTACTATAAACCCAGTTTCACTACATTAATTTTTAAAATGTTTATTGTTCATATTTGAAGTGAAATATACATCTTAGGTGACACCTCAGCCTTTGTGCACTGGCATTCAGATATAGCATATCACTTTTATAGCATTACTGTTGTATCTATTAATCAATGATGTATTTCTAAAAGCATTTAATACATTAATTCTTTATTTTTCATCAAGACCTCCTTCAGTGATTTCCTGGAGTAGTAATTGTGTAAGCACCTCAGCAATAACAGTAACACTACACAGTAATTAATGCTGCATAAGACGCCAGATTAGCTGGTATTATTTCTTCTTGGTTCTGAGTTTTCTAAATATTTTAAGATTTTCAACTTTACAATGTTTTAATTAATCTGTCTCCAATATTCTCTGTTGCATCCTGTGTGAAACTGTACTTCTCTTCCAAGAAGTTCAGTGAATATTGAGTAGGTAGGAAATACTGTTTTCCTCTATTAAATTAAGGTGCAGAGGAAAGTCTGTGCTTTTTTGTTGTTGTTGTTGTTTGTTAAAAATCCTAAAAATAGGATATATCAGCATTTTTAAAATGTATGGATTTAGGATGAAAAGTCCTGAATAATTGATGGTGACCCTTCCTGACATCTCTAGCTTTATAAATGGAGCCATCTTACCCTTGACTTTTATGGAGTCTCTGTTTTCTTACAACAGCAAGTATAGAAGTTGGAAAGGAACTTTTTGTTGTCTTATCAAAGGAACAAAGCTGGTGGTAGACAAAATCTGTGCAAATGCAAGCCCTCCCCTTCAATAATTAAATAGTAGGAATAGCTTGAAAACAACTCCACAAGAAATAGGATCCCTGTGGAGTTTCTACCTGCTCCTAATTTGAATTTTTGTTTAGGAAAGTTGTTTCCAGTATGATGTAGAACTGACTTCTCAGCACAAGCAGTACTGTAATTTGAAGTGAACCAATCACTAAAATGTAGGAGATGACATACATACATATTTAAAGATTCCAGCCAGTGTGAGGGGAAGTATATGTCAATAGGAATGCCAAATGGATGCTAACTAGCAAACACGGCAATAAAACATATGATACAAAAGCTACGTTGGGGGTTTTTTTCAGGTTTTTTTTTTTAATACAGAAAGAAATCACATCAGTTCAAAATCAATACTTATTGCTGCTGGATTCAAGTGTAGTGAACTGTACATTCTTAATCATGAGTCTAAATGCCTCACTGCCAAAAGTATGCACATGATGGGCGCTGTGCAGCTTGACAGGAGTTGCATTTTAAGATTTGCAAATGACTGTGCACTTAAGAGAAAAGTTGCAATTATTCTTCCTGATTACAAAAGCACTGTCTGCCAGGTAAAGAAGAGACTCTTGCTTCTATGTGCTGGCATGTTGTTTTCATAAACTATTCATTGCTTGCCATTTCATTGACATGGATTTAGGATTTGGTGGAGTCAAAGCAAAGTGCCACTTTAATCTGATTTTTTTGGTTTTGTCAGCAAGGTATATTCTTTTTTCAAAATGCATGTTAGTGTACATAAGTATGATAATCTCAAAATACTGCCTTTAGCTCATGACATTCTCATTAATTTTTTAGTGTGTTTATCTCATGACATCACTGGGGAATACGTTTGTTTGAGTTTTTATCTCTTAACTATTTAAAATGGATTGTTTTGACTGTTATATTTTTTCCCCCAAATTTATAGATCTAATAAAAAATTGAGGTAACTATTTAATATTCTAATAAAGTTCTGTGAATACTCAGTTTCAAAAATTTGTATCCTGATAAGGTTTCCTATAAGATTCTCAAGCAGTTCCAGTTATCTGTGAAGCAATTCTTGCCATGTTGTTAAGGAAAGCATAGATAATGTGGTCTTCAGTTAATATACACGGGTGTGCCTCTTTTCCTTTGAAGAATGGTGGTGTTTTACAGCAACTACAGGAGTGCTGTGGTGTCATACAAACTGCTTTGCACTAAACTGCCACTGCCTTGCACGGCACAAAGTCATCAAAATATTCCAACAAGTATTGACAACTGGCTGCATAAACCAAGTGTTCCACCTGGGCACTATAAGTAGAAACTTATCACCTACTGTGTCCTGTCAGAAGTTTTTTTAACCTCATACACGTGCTTCTACCTGCTGAACGCCTGTTTGCTTTTCTTGGAGGGGTGAAGGGAGTTAGAGCTCTTTAAGTCAATTTTTTTCTTCTCAGATATATAATAGGATATGTGTACATATATTTACACATACATATACGTGCGTACCAACTGAAATACCTATCATGACTGCAAGGGTCCAATGTTTCTTGTTTAAAACAATCCATAAATCAGAGAATTTTGTAATTTTATGGTTTTGAATGATACTATTTGCAGCAGATCATCCTGCAGACTTTTAGTCCACCAACCTCCAGTTTGACTGAGTTGGTATCTCTTCAACCTGGCATTTTTGCCAATGTGAATGCTTCTAAATGTGTTCTAAATTACTTGTTTGTTCATGTTTGCAAATGAGATTCTGTGAGAGAAAGGGAATGTGAAAGGCAAAAGCTAAAATGAAAAATCAGGACCAGCAGAAATCTTGACTCTGTTGCTGGCAGCCTGAAAACATTTTTTTTGAATGCAATTATTCTATTGAAAAACTATTTTACTGTAGTTCACAGGCCACAGGATAATTAATGAGAAAACTTGGTCAAAAATAAAAGGCGGCTGGATGGGGTTTTTTTCACTTTTACAATCTGTTTGTGGATTGTGCTTATGCTTTCAGGTGCTTTACACCTAAAAGAGCTGAAAGGTCATTGTGTTAAAATGTCACATGGTGAATTTGCAAAAGCAGTGCAGCAATGGCAAAATGTTGTGGGCATCGTGCTGAGGCAATGCATCATACCCTCAACCAGTGGTGTAAAATGCCAGGCTCTCTTCATGAACCTCTTTAGTCTTTGACACTTTGCTCTAATGGGGACCTCAGAACTGAGCAGCCGTGTAGTCCTTGTGAGGGGGTCTCTGAGAAAGTGATATCATTTCTTTTGATCTGCTCTCTTCCCTGTGTACTTCTACTGTAGCCTTTATTTCTGTTCCTCAAACCTTTCTGCTGGAGTATTTTTTAGAAAGTAAATAGTGCTTCTCTCTCCTAAGCTAATGGCTTTGAATAGAATAGTCAAAATTATTCTCTGATCTATCATTATGCAATTCAAATACATAGACCATTAAAGACCTGCTGCTAATGAAACAGACTTGTTACTCTCTTTCCATGAGATCTAAGGGTCAGCTCACTCAGGGGACTCCATCTGCTGCACATGCAAGAGCCCAGGTTTCTACATCCTCTAGCATAGTCCTCTCAATAATGGTGTCTGTTAGCATTTGGTCTGACTCTCCAGGCTCCCTGCTGCTATTTCCTTGTACATGTCTCCAGAACTGTGAAATTGTGTGCTATCACACCCCTGGCTATTGTGTGCCTCTGCACACCAGCACAGCCTGTACTCCTGTCTCCAGCAGCTCATGGTATCTTTTGTCCTCCAGCTTTCATTTTGTTACCCCTAGGCCCATGCTTTGATCTTTCATGATTTTTTTCACATTTGTCACCCTAGGAACCTGTCCATCAAGTGTCCACTTCTTTCTTACTGCGTGCTCCTGGTTCCCCTCCCCTCCACTTCTGCCCTGTGTCTGTAGGCAGGTGTGCAAGCCCTGCTTCTAACTCAGGTGTCGAACAAGCACTGCTTTGACTGGGGCTGTGAAACTCTGGGGATGTGAGGGGACCATACAGCTTAGGGCAATTTATCCCGGGGCAGCAAGTTGCTCTGCATCCCCTCTGCCGTAGCAACCACCCCAGAGCAGGTTCCTGCACTTTGTGGTAAGCGCTAAGCAGCCAGGGATGGTGAGTTTGTTTCGTATTGAACACAGGTGGGAGCAGAGGCCAGGGCTCACGGGTGGCAGCTGGGTGGCTCAGGTTCCCTCCCCCAGGCAGTGTCTCAAGCAGCCACTCCTGCTGTGGGTGGTTGGCATCTGGACTGCGCCGCTCCGCTGCTGCAGGAAAAACCATCACAGGAGCTGCAACCAGACTGGTACCAGAACTGGTAACTGGACTGGCCTGCTGGGCCTCTGCTCCTTACTCCTGTCGCTGGCCTGATGGATGACCTTGGCTAAATCTCTTAATCTGCGTATGTGTTGCTTTCCTTCTCTGTGACATGTGGGTAATGCTATCAAATTGCTTGGAAAGCTCTCTTAAGATCTAGTCAGAAATAGCAATATAAGAGTTAGGTTTTCCTAATTCATCATTAATTTGCTTTCCTGTCTTTACCTCTGTCTTTGGGGTTCACTTTCTCCTTTGTTACTCTGAAGTTAATTGCTTTACTGGTGTCTTGCATTTGTGCAGCTATAACTTTGGATCTTAGTGCATGCCCAGTGTCTAAATGTAAACACATACCTACTGCCCTTACTACTTAGAATGATCTTTCTTCAAGTATTTGTTGTCTGCCTAAGGACTTTTATAAACTCTTTAGTTCCTAAAATTGCTAATTTTCAATATAAAACCGAGCACAGAAATATTATGTTGAGTGTCTGAATGGATTTTAAAGTATGTCTTAATTTTGTTTTCTTCTGAACTTGCCCTGTGAGGTGATGAACAATCTTGTCTTGATGGTTTCAAATGAACTGTTCATGTATTTAATGAGATAAATATGTGCTTTGTTGGATTGGCTTCTGCTGGACAAAACCGATTAAAATTTACATCTCTTGCTACACTGAGATGAAATTCCTTTCATCCTGAAGATAATGACTGAAGTCACTGGGGGCAGTATTTAAACATTTGCAGAATGATATATTTAACTTGTAACTATCCAGCCTTTTGTAACATAGATGATATTGTGTCAGGGTGGGTTTTTTTTTTGGCGGGGGACTATTAGTTTGGGGTTTTTTTAAAGACGGTTATCATCTGCAATTACCAGAGAATGTGCCTAAGATTTTTTTTTTTCTATGAACTGATATGAAACAGTTCATAGAAAAAAAAAAACAGACACCTACCTTACATGCATCATTTTAGCCTAACACTAGTTTTTACATCTCATGGAAAAATAGAGGTTTGTAGCACAACTGCTGACACATCCTTAACTATAGCATTGCTACTAGGCGCTGCTATAATACAGTACATATTTCTTTGTGAAAGAAATGAAAGCTGCAATAATAAAGCTTAACTTTATGGTATTGAAATTCGCTGTGTTTGTACCTCCAGGGAGAAAAACAATTAGAGAAAGACAATCTACCTAAATAGGCTGGGAAACTGAATTGCTCTGTCTATGCTTCATTACCCTCCCTCTTTCTCATCTCACACTTTCCACAAATAGCATGATTATGTTTACCTGACATCTTCATGCTTCCCTGCTGAGCAGGCTGAGGAAGCCTTGCAGCTGAGATCAGCAGTGCTTTCTATGGGGAATGACTTAGGGTTTTTTGTTTAAAGGACCCAATTCCTTAGCTATTTCAGCAAAGAACTTCACAGTGTCCCTGGATTCTGGTAGGGAGCAGAATAAATGAAGTGCCAATGAGCATTTTTTTTTTAATGACCCTTGGCTATTACAAGTGCAATCTTGGCTGATGTTGTATTAATACATCCTTAGTTGCCTGATAGAAAGGCATGGCCTGAGATGCTAAACATCAACTTGGTGACCTTCATAAGTGATAGAAAGCCTGACAAATTTTTCATGAAGATGCCTTTGAGCACCAAAACAACAGTCAACCCTAGGAGTGGCACTGAAATAAAATGCCCTTTTACAGATAAAAGCCTTAACAGAGAGGGAAAAGATCTGAAATAAGGCATGTCATGAATGTTACCAAAGGGCTTTTCATTGACTCCCTTGAAGAACTGAATCATAAATCCAGAGCAAAAAGACCTGGGAAATATACAGGTTGTCCTTAGAAGGAACAGCTATTTTATTTTTCAGACTTCCCAGGTAACAGAGAATTCAGCACTTTCCTGTTCTGAGTTGCCAAGTTATAAATCTAAATAACTAAACTACAGATAATTGGACACAATTCCTCAAATTAGAAACCAATATTACATGTGAGAATTAATGACGTTTCATTATGCATTACTGTCTACGTTAATAAACTATGACTGTGTTCATCTTATCAGCAGCATACAAGTCTCTTTTTCTTGTAGCCCTTGGGATCTTGTTCTAAATCTACTTTTAATCTAATGCTGCATGAGCTGCAGAATAACTGAATTTGAATTCATTTGCATTTTACTTTGAAGCACTCAGAAACTCAGTCAAAACAATATTGTGAAACATCTAGATAGCCATGTTATCTATGTGTAAACTCTGAGTGTGTATAACATAGGCTTAATATCAGTAGCCTAAACCCCTGCTACTTCATTTGAGTTCAAAATGTTTGCAAAGATGTTGACTGGAACAAGGTTTTGGTCTTTCTGCTTTTCTGTCTTTGAGTCTTACAGTACACATGACCTGAACTTGCTCTTCAGGTGCCAAAAGCTTCTTCTGATCTCAGAGTCCTGAATAACTAGGATTAAAGCCTTTTTTCCACATTTTACAAAATGTCATCAAATTGAAAGTGTGGAATTAATAGACACCCTGGCATTTCTGCCCTTTCACTTGTATTTCTCTTGCTAGTTACAGTTAAATGACTAGGCAGCTATCCTGAACTTTCCTTAAAACATGGACAGTGTTTAATTGAAATCTGCAGATTTGTTGGTTTAGGGTTTTGGGGGATGTTTTTGTTTGGATTTTGTTTGTTTGTTTTTTGATGAGCAGCAATGTAATGGATCCCACCTTCACATTAGGGAAAAACCTAAGCCAGGCTATTTCAGATCAGAATTATTAACCTGGATGAAAGCAGGATTCCCTTTCTGACTGCCTCCAAATTCATGCTCCATCATCTCAAAGCTGAAACCTCCTGCAAAGTTACAGTATGTTGCTGATATTACTGACCAGCAGTCCTGGATCTGTTAGCAGTCCTGCATTAATCATTTTGGGTGTCACATTGTTATTGGAAAGGTGTGCACAGACAGGCAGGTACCTTACAAGTCCATATCTCAAAGGATGCTGGAACTGATTTATTTTAGGATAAACTCTGCAGGACCTGCACAACAATCATGATCTTTTTGGACCCTGGACAACAATAGTGACAGTGTGGTTCCCACCTCCAAAAACTCATAAGGAAATATGTCTCAACATGCCTGGAAATATCAGCAAGATAGTTCCAAATCATTTCATGTGCAATGACCAAAGTCAGGCTATTGACCCCCTCCCTGTGTGTGTTACAGCAAGGGAGCGAAGGGCAGCTATGGCAATTTAATAAACTAATGTCACACAATTTGTTCTCATTCAGTGACAATACCTGCAGGTCTGTGCATTTTATTTTACACTGATCTAGGCTCAGATCCTGCAATCACTAATCCCAGTAAAGGATTTAACAGAAAGCAGTATTATTGCAGTTTACGTTTTAAAACACTTGTATAACTGTGTAGCTTATATAAATAGCCTTTCATACATTTCTATAAACAACACAGAAGAATTTAAGAGCCCAGACTATCAGCTGTGATTTGTGTGTCTGTGGCTTCTCTATTCTTAGAGCTGCTATAAACAATAATAGCTGGTTACAGTTTCAAGGGGTTTTCATGCCAGCCAACATTACCTGGAACACAGTGACTCTTTGGACTTACACTCTGTCTCCTGTCTACAGATTTTGCTTCCTAGTGCCAAGAAAGTATTGATTGGAGCCAGAATTGCCTTTCACAGATTACCTTAGGACTTGGGAACAAGCCACTTAAACCATTTTGTTAGCCTTTCCCCTGGTTCGTTTCCTGTGCACTGCGGGTTTGCCATTTGGAAGTGTGGACTTACATTTTTTGTTCTCTGGTGGAGGTCATTTCAAAAGTTACCACATTTCTGTCATAGGATTTGACAGCATTTAACTTATTGAAGCTTCTTAGTATCCTATTAAAAATACAGACTGTGGAGATCTTCGTACATAAATGGCGTTAACTTGTAAGTGAGACCTAATGCTCAGCCGTGCACAGCGTAATCAGCTGAGGACGCAGACCTTACGGTGGGAGGGTGAGCACTGTGCAGAGCTATGACCTAGCTCTGAAACCACAACCTCTAGAACTCCAAACCACATCAGCACCTTCAGGGGTGCTTTGCTGACCCAGTTAGTCCTGGCAGAAGGCAGCGCTGATGTAACTTTGCTGCTTTTAGAAACCAACCTGGCACTTCTCTGTAGTGAAGTGCTCGGCCAAGTGCCTCTACCAGGCCATTCAGACGTAGATTGAAGATTTCTGTGTTGCAGCACATTTCACAGTGCTGGGTCTACCTAGAGAGCCCTTCTCAAAGGTATGTACTGTGAGTTAAACTAGGGATTGGTTAGATGTATTGGAAATTTCCAGGTTTTTAATGCTGTTAAAAAGAAAGGAGATGGTAAAAAAAAAAAAGAAGGGGGAGAGGGAAGAAGCACACCTTGCCAACCCTGTTGTTTGAGAAATAGTAATGAACAAGTCCATTATTAATAACCCAATAAAAAACTGTTCTGCACTGAATATATTGGGTCAGCTTAGCGACAGGTGTCAGTTTGCTTAGTTCCACTGATTAAAGGAAAAGTGCAATGATTTACACCTCTGTTGACTCAGCACACTTGCCCTTGTAAGTAGCCTGTGATAAAGTAGACAAATAAATAAAATAAAAGCACAAATCCTGTACGCTATAGATATTGCTTAAATAATTCATTATAGCTGCAGGGATAGAAGTAAATACAAAGAAAACTGCTTGCCTTTTGAAATACTAGCTAGAACAAAGTCTTTTATTTTTTCCAGTTTGGGATAGCTTGTATTTTCTTCCTATATACTCCTCAAGAACTTATAAAAGTGCAAAACTCTTTAGGTTCTCATTCATTTATGCAGTGAAGGTGACATAATTCCTGAAACAAGTGTGGCCATGCAGCACATTAAACTGCAGTTCATTTATTAAGTCAGAGAATAGCTCTGTGCTCTTAAACCCCTATGTTGCTTCTCAGTGATGGCTCGCAGTTGTCAAGTTGCTCAGCTTGCTTTAGTGCTGTGATGGAGCTGCACTTCAGCTGCACCACAAACGTGGCCCTTGCACCTGAATTGTACCGTGTGGCTCTTAAGGGCCATGCAGACTTAACGTTAAGTGGTTGCTGTTTATTGAATAGGGACATAGAGAGGGATAGGAAAAGGGTAAGAAAATTACCAGGCTGTGTTTATGTGCACCCCATTTTCAGATACAAATGGCTCAGCTAAATAGAAACCTATCGTCTGCATGGTGCTGCTAGGTGGGAAAAGCCATCCATTGAGAAGTGTTAATTTTTGTCCTTGTATAAACAATTGAAAATATTTTAAAGGTTTAAACATGTCCAGAATAGCAGTGTGGAAGAAGTCTAAACTTGTTTCATTTACATATAAAAGCATAAAAAAGAGGGTGTGAAAATGTATAGTTCAAGAGCTGCCATAGTGGTTTAGAGCAGCAATCTCTGGTCTAAACTGCCTGTACTCTGCCTGGTGTCCAAGGTGAGCAGCAGCCCTGCAGCCAGGGTGCTGAGCTGAGGTTAGCTAAGCTGAGGCTAGCAAAGCTGTTGAGCCTTAGCACGCTGCAAACATCGCCACACAGCCTTTGGGTTTGGGCTGGGTTGCACTGGCTGGGTGGGATGAGGGCAGAGCGGTTCTCCCCTTGCAGCTGCCTGCAGCACCCTTTGTTGCCATAGGCTGGTTAGACCCCTGAACCAGGACAGTTGAGTCTGATAGGAAAGTATTCCAAGCGCTGGGTTTTTTGTCTCCCTCTGTTTCTCTCTTTACTGTTGTAAAGGCAGTACACCTAAATAATGGATGTGAAATCTCACCCATGTTTAAATAAAAGTATTTACTGACTTGACTTTGGCTGGGATTTACCTGAGGATATTTATTACCTTTTTCCATTTTCCCATTTATAAGATCTGCTATAAAAGAACAGCACACTTGCCCTTGCATGCTGCCCAACAATGTCACAGTAGCTGTAAGAAGTGTATTTTTTCAACACCAGATACATGTTACGTGTAAATAATTACAGAAAATTTGCATCTTGTTCTAGGATATCTACCCTATCCTCCTCTGGTAATATTGCTGCCAGCATCTTCATTTTTGTTTCTCCAACTTGCTCTCTAATACGATTGTTAAAAAAGCAGCAGGGAAAGTGGCCACAATTGCCTGGCCCAGTAGCCACTGGAGGAATGAGGATTTGGGTGTAGAAGCCTATAGTCTTCATTGTAAACATGGCTTCATTTTAAAATGGTGCAATATCCACAACATGGAAGACATTTTGTTTCTGCCAGGTGGCAATGATATTTCCATGTGCATAACGTTCAGTGGAAGCTTTCCAGTCCTCAGAAAAGGAAGGCAAAGGCATGGCAAGACAGCAAAGATGAACAGATGGCTCAAGGATAAATGCTGTGAGGAAAGTCTGAGGATGTCTGACCATTACGAAGCATTCATGGAACAAGAGTTCCTCCAGACTGATGGACTCCACTGGAGTAGCTGGGCCAGTAGCCTTCTGGGAGTGCGCTAAGCATGGCTGATAAAAATACTTAAATTAACAGAGGTGGAAAATAAGAAACGTATAACAAAGGGTGAAAGATACTGGAGAGTAGAAGGATGATCAGGGAAAAAGCTGTAGTTCTTGTGTGTCATGATGAGATAGATGCAGTGAAGGAAAATTAAGAGCTGTTTCTTGATTGGGTTTCAAAAACAACTGAAATGTTTTTGTAGTGATGCAAGACGAATGGGCAAAAAGGTGGAAGAAAGAGATTTGCTGGTGGAAAATGTGAAATTGAGTGTCACAGGATAGCAGAAATGTGGATTGACAGTACACGTACTGGGGAATACAATTTATAAAGGAAAGAGAAAAATAAAGGTAGAGATCCTGGTGTGTGTTAATACAGGAATAGACTGTTAGCAATACCACCCATCTGGGTCAAAATCACTTGCAGCAATAAGGAGATGAGGGCATTACAGGAGTTTGACTCTAACAATTATAGAGACATAAATGATGTAGGTGACAAAGACAAATCAACTAAATTTAGCATGACCTTGAGAAGAGGTGATATTTCCTGGAGCCTGTAAAGTCTGTTGCAAACAAAGAGGCTCTAGTCTTCATGACAACCTATAGAGATATCGAATGAAAACAGAAAGCTTACAAAAAGCATATAGTGGAAAATATATCTATGGTTTTTTGAAAAGCAGACATCTGGTGAGACCTGCTCTAAGTCTAATTTGTGGAGGAAATTAAAACAGGCACTGAAAGACACCTATGTGGAAAAGAAGGAGCAATGACTAGAGGTAGGAGTTTGCTATGACTCCAAAACTAAGTAAACCTAGTTGCCTAGGAAATCTGCGAGAATGATTAATGAGAATGTGGAAGTGCCTAAATGCAGGGATGGATGAGGAAATTAGCACTACTAAATCTAAGAAAAACGGCAAAAGCTGACACAGTCCAGTTCATGGGAAGTCTACATAATCTTCATTTTAGAACTGGGACAGAAGGATATAAAATCACCAAAAAAGTGCCCTTTCTTTCTAGCCTTCCTGTTTGGATTTGGTTCTATGTAGCGCTTTGCTACATGGGCTTTCAATGGAGTTTTCTTTCACCAGCCGATCTATTTTCCTTCAACTGAAAAGGAGCAAAGCATGTGGGTTATGTAAAATGCCTTTTTTCTTAACAGCTCACGGATTATACTTCAAGAGAACCAATATGAAAAATAACCAACCTTCCTGAAACTTTCCTTGAAACCAATATATGATTTCAAAATATTATCTAACAGTAGAGTTCGTAGGCTTTAAGAGAAATACTAAAAACACAATGCCTGTTTCAATATCATTTTGTCTTTAGAGATATAATTTCAGCCTAGATTCAGAGTTATGCAGTTATATATCCCTTCTCTTTCTCAGACATGATCAATCTGAGCAAGCCTGACTTACTTAAATCTCTGTTCTTTCCTGTCTCCAAGCACTGTTATGATACACTGCGATTCACTGTTCTTGAACTACTACAGCCATACCCGTGGCAAAACATTTCCTAACCAAAAGTATCCCCTTTCTCAGAGCTAACACGACCACCCTCAGGCCAGCAGAATGGCAGAAGTACTATTTTATGAGAGTCGCTCATTCAGACTGAAATTTATTCTTTTCTAAAAGGCAAGATCAAGCCTCTGGGCTGGTGTAACCTATTTGCAATGTGTTGGGCTTGGGCTGACCCTCTGGAATATTTTCCTCTCTATCTTTCAAGCAGTGACTATACATTTTTTCTGTGTATGCACTGCATGTCTCACACATGTTTCCTGGTACTGGTTACTGTTACTGGGATATAAAATGCCATAATGTCCTGGTTCCAGCCAGGACAGGGTTAATTTTTGCAGTAGCCAGAAGGGGTGTTGCTGGGACACAGAGGTTCTTCTGTACCATCTCTTTCATTGCCAGGGGGTAGTGGCAAGGGAAGGGGTCCCTTCCAGTCCTGTAATGTGGAGGAGAGTGTGTCTGGGTGGTGCCGGTTCCATGATGAGCAATTGCATGTGAATCGTTTGCCTCTCTTGTCCCCTTTGTTACTGATACTGCAGCTCCTACTGGTCATTTTATTGTTCCATTGCTGTTTTATTAAACTATTCTTATCTCAACCCATGATCTTTACCTTTTGTGCAGAGGAGGGGAGCTGGGGAGTCAGCAAGTGGCACAGGGTTTGGAATTTTTTGGCGGGAACACTAAATTGGGGAATACCATTCCTAAATCACAACACATAACATTGCACCACTTTATGCATAGGGGATCTTCTCAGTCGTTGGGGAAGGGACAACAGTTGACATTTCTGATGGAAGAAAGGGTATTTGACACAAGAAAGACCTCTGAGACTCTAAAGATATGGGTCTACAAAACAGGTAGCAGCTTTATCCGTGCTGATAAGGTCATGGCATAGGTCACGGAGTAAACTGGGTTGGTGTCCCTTATGGCAAGGCATATGTGCTCCTGGATTTACTTCAGTAAACATTTACTTGCACTCTATCAGCTTTCTCATGTTCAGGTGCATTCTTGTAAATGTTTGTCAGAACGTTTTTGTTTTCTGGTTCAAGAATTTGAAGTTACACAGCAGCTTTTACAATTTATGGTGTCATTTTCATAGCAAGCTGCAAAAAAGTTCATTAGCGGTTTAAGTCACTTAATTGTAGATAATTGGGTGTGTGGTACTTAAAAAAAATACTGAGGTATGTTTGGCTAAAACACTGTCAGGCTCTTCTGCTGCCTCTACCTCTTCTCAGACAACAGCACATAAGCATGTGCCCACATGCCTGGGTGTGAGAGGGAGAAAGATAAAGATACTTTTCACATTTTGACTGAAATCTAATGTTTTATCCCCAAGAAATGTAGACCAGAAAAAAAAAAAATCTGAGTTTTCTTTCAACAACTAAAAGGCAAAATACAAAATATTGTTTTCAATTTTTTAATCTGAAAATAAGTCTCCTTCTGGACCCTGCAGACTGTGTGCATTTCCACACATTCATCCCCATCCCTCACTGATCTCTTTTCAGGATTGTGTTTTGTAGAAATGATGTGGAAATGCCCGAGAGCTCTGCTGGGTCAGGAGCTGCCACAGCTATGGCGGGAGGGAATCAAGCAGGCAAATTTATGACAGTTTGACATTTCAGATAATAGAGGTCAGTCCTTCAAGTCGCAGTCCCCCTGAGATGAGTGGGTTTCTGCCGGTGAATGTGGGAAGAGCCGGTACCGTTAAATTGTCCCTTTGCTGCAAGTGAAGCATGTGGTGATAGGCTGGAAGAAAAGAATTCCTTTCATTATTGCGAGGCAAATTCTGCTCCCTTTCTGATGTGGATGAATGATCCCATTCATTTCAGTTGTCGTACCTGCTGCTGGAAGAGGGACAGGATTTGAATTCCTCGAATCAGCCGTTATGTTGTGAATGAACTGCAATGAGACGTATTCACACATCGATATGCAAGGCTTCCCTTTCTTGCACCCTCACAGCTAAGAACTTGACGGACTCTCTGCTGTGAATACTGTTCACGACATCTGAGACCAGATAAATGTATTTAATAAAACCACTTATTAACTGGTTTTGTGCAATTTTTCAAATGACGATTCAGTACTGCTTGGACTTTAGAAGTACCGACGAGCCCCGTCGCACTAAGTTGTTGCATCTTCTGCCTCGGGCACTTTTGCTGGCAGTTGCAGGAGCTAATGGTATGCAGTGTGATAACAGCATCGGTGTGAGGTTTATAGTGTAATATTTGCTAAGTGTTTTGAAACTGGGACTTGGGAATGCTCTGGAAAAGCAAATAAAAGAGTATTTTTGTAGTCATTTTCATTAAATGTTATGAGGACCTTTTTATAACTTTATGTTAATATCAAATGTAATAAACTATATTGGCCTTTTTTTCAGAACTGGGGATAAAGCCCCCAAACAAACAAACTAATAACAGTTCTCAAATTAGAAATATGGCTTTATTTGTTTGGGTTTATTTAATTAAAAGTAGCTTTTTTTTTTTTTTCATTTCAGATTGTTCTTGGAACTTCTTCCACTAAAAGTATTCTAATTAAAATGTCAGCAGCTACTCAACTTACGGCTGTTCAAGTGTGAACTGCCATATTTCTTAAATATCTGTTTTTGAATTAGCATTGGGGAAAATGATCTTCTAATTTCTTTAGGAAAAGAGGTAAAAATTAACTCTATATTCACTTCACCTTCTTGATATCTGGACTGAAATCCTTGTTCCACAGAGTTAAGAAACAACATAAAAGCTTGACTGTGACATAACTCAGTGATAACTTGCTATAAAGAAGCAAGAAATGAAAGGGGAGAAAAGTGTGATTTACATTAAGCTGAACTGTAGCATCAGCTACAATAGCTTCTGCAAAAATATGGAATGATTGATTGCTGTGGTCTTTGAATTTCTGTAGATGGTAATCAGAAAATTTAAACATGTCAGGATTGAATCTAGAGGAAATTATCAACACCTTTTCTGACTGAAGACAAAACATTTCGTAAATCTTGTAAGCTTTTCTTTCTAAAACTTAAACTTTGATGTACAAACCTCTGTTTAATGTGCCACTTCCCTTATGATTCCCTATGAGAAGCAGTCTTCTTCTTAGCTGGATTCTATGCCTTGGAGCCAAGAATGTGCCTGCAGCAGCTAAAATATGTGCCTGCAAGATAAAAGTGAGAGACTTTTGCCTAATTTCTTCTGGAAAAATATGTGAAAATAAAAAAATATGTATGCGAGGCAAATACACAATAATTACATTGTATACATGTTTATATACTGTATGTAGCTGTGCAACTCCTTCTCGAAAGTCTCTGAAAGTGTTTGCAAACACGGTGACTCTGGGATAAAGATACTGAGTTTTCTTTCTAGCTGGACTATGAATCCTCAAGGTCAAATAGCCAAACCACAGTTCTGCAGTTATCTAGGTCTTTAGAAATTCTGTGTTACTCAGGGCAAAATTAACTCTTACCATAAATGTGGACTGCTCTCCAACATGGGAGAAAAAGTATGGAGTTGCTCTCTGAACCCCCAATTCACTCATGTATTTTTATTTTGTAGAAGGTTAGTTTGCTGCATTACAACCTACTTGTACACACACCTTTAACTTGTGTGAACTGCCTAAAAATTGTTTTATCTCTCTTTTTGGACTTGAAAGAAAAGGAGAGAAGAATTACGATGTTCAGATGTTGAAATGGAAAAGCTGTGGAAAGCAAAGCATTCATTTCAAGGAGCTCCCTTCTTTCCATACCACCCTCTAGCACTAGCATTCCATGTGTGTCCTTGCACAGCAACCGTGTCATCCAGCCCTCACAGCCAGGCCAGCTCCTGAAGAACGCAGTTCCTGGGAACAATGGACACCATGAGCAGTACCCATGTCAGTGTTTCATTCAGTTATTTTGTTGGATTATCTAATTGTTTTCAGGGCAAATTAAAATTTTCACGAGTTCTTGGCATTTTCTAGAAAGAGGAGGTGAGGGTAGAAGGAGTAAAGCCAGGAATTAGGGAAACTAGATTTCTTGTATTTTGTAAACATCTCCAGATGACGTATCACATCAAAATACTGCCTTAATGGCTGCACATCAGGAATTTCCTGTGGGGGACTTAAGTAAAATCATAAATTCTTCACAACTCAGAAAGTTTTGAAAAATTGCAAAATTTGGATGAGAAAGAGCAAAGTTTAAAAGAACCTAATGTTTCTTATGGAAGGCTGTGTGATCCAAAGCAAAGCTCCAAAAATCCCTTTAGATTAGCTGCTGTCTATGGGTTACTAATGTCTGTCGGTCTGTCTAACATTCCTTGTCTTTATCAGTGTAGTGTTGAGGTTTGTTTTTCTTATTGTACCCTCACAGCAATTATCCACTGAAGGTGTTCTTTGCCATATATATTGTTCCTGTAGCTTTATTGCTTCTAAAGGCAAGGTTTTGGATGGATAATCAGAATCCCAGTGATAGACTCTCTTTCTCTTGCAGTTCTTGAGATTTTTTTACCTGTTGCTTTTCTATGCTTGATCTTCTCTGTAATTAATAGCCGTACTTGTTAAAACTTCGTTATCAGAGTACTGTGGTATATTACAGCCACAGTTTTTCTTTGTTGCATTGATAGTCCTTCAATTACCTTTTACTTTCCAAAATGGGACATGAAAGATATTCTATGTCTGCTTACTCTGAACAAAGATTTCAAAGAGAAGAAAGAAAAAAAATTTGCTTTCATTTGTTATGGTGGAACTAAAAATAAAAAGTGAAAAAGGGTAATTTTGCATAAGAATATTGTTAAATCTCATTAAAACATTGATGTATCATCTGTGTGTTTGCATAGAAGGGAATTAAATTAGTCTGACATACATTTCTTTTGCTCCAAAAATCCAGCAATGTTGAGGTCAAAAGTTTAAAATTCAGGCCTCATCCACAACCCAGCTGAGTTTTCCTAATGGCCATAGTACTGGCTGGATGAGGCTCAGTCAGGCATTTTTTTATTGCAATTGATTTATATTTTTTCAGCCAAAAAGAGGGAACTTAATTGTTTTTGTAAATAAATATTACACAGTTGATTTAAGTCTGTAAACTCTGTCTGCAGGAAATTGATATTCTAGAAATCTACATAATTAATCTGGGGAACTGGAGGTGAGAGCTATGCTGAAGTTCAAAACCACAGGCTCTGATGCCACATTATGCAGCATCAAAGGCTGGTGACTAACATCTTCTGTGGTGTCTATCAGTGATAATACTGATTGCACTAACAAATTCCTTTATTCCTTAAAAATTTTTATTTTCTTTAAACCAAGCCCCCATTCTCACTTAGTCATATAACCTTCATACTTGTTGCAGTCAGGTTTTTCCAGGAAATTATACATCTCCTTGCTCTCCTGGCTTTCTTTTGCTGTACTGCCATCATTTATGTTTGTTATTTAGTATTTGGGTTTAGTACACACAAACCATGTCTATTTTAGCAAATACTGCAGCCTGTATGAGCAGACGTGTATAGCAGAAATGTCCACAGTGTACACATTGCAAGGGATTTACTTTGCACTGCTTCAAGCCCCAGTCCCACAGTGCCCTTTAGAGACTGGAGCATGTCAGGTGAAGCCCTGGGGCAGTTATTCTAGTTTAGTTTGAAGCAGAATAAATCCACTTTGTGCTAAGGCCACCTGTGATATAAACTCAGGCAGGGACAATTCATTAACAGGAGGTGTGGTGTGTAAAGCTTTCTGATAAGACAGCAAATGCAAAGGTATTTCAGCACCATCTCCTCAGTGTATTTAGCTTCCCGTAAGGCCAAATTTAATATCAATTTATAAATATTTAGATATATTGATGGTATCAATTAGCAAAGGCCTTCTACTTCAAATAAGCAGAATTATTTACATTAACTGACAATCTGCTTGTTAATTTCGAAATATTATTCTGTGCATAATATTTAGTGTGGTTTCCTGCTTTGGAAGCCATCATAAAAGGAAGCTCCCTCATTCAGAGTCGTATTTTGGTATGGATTGCACTGTTCACTTCAACAAAGTAGTAATTCATCAAACTGACTGGAAACAACAGGTTTCACAGCACCTCAAGGTGTGGAGAATGACAGGTTGTGTCTTAGATATTTTGTTCTGGCTTTAGTGTGTATGAGAAATCCTGAGATTCCCATGTGAAGCTCATGCAAAAACCTTTCTTCAGTGAAATTCAGCTATTAGAGTATGCAAAGAAATACAATGAAGATAAAAATATAATAGCAGCTGTTTAATTCAGCCCCTAAAATATTGAGAATAACCCATTTCCTATCCTCTGGCCAGGGCACTAAATGAGGCATGCTCAGTAATTACTGAATTATTCCTTTCAGCAGGGGAAAAGCAACATGGGTGCTAGTCTTTTGTTATTTTACATTCACCCCCATTACTGTTACTTGCTGCACCTAATAGGCTGATAAATGGGGTATTGCAACTGTCAGTGGCTAAATGGCACTTAATATTCCATTTTGAAGTTCAGGAAATCAGAAGTGGGAGGAGAGGCTTTTGATGGCCATTTGCTCAGTGACACAGACTTATAATCAAGTAAATTGATGTTGAAGGTTCAATTACGTGGATCTTACCACAAAATGGAGCTGTAAAATTGTACAGTTGATGCAATGGACTTTGACAATATAACCCTTCACCTTACTAAGATTGCTCCCCAAAACAGTACTGAAAATTAGGAGTAGACCTCAGTCTCTCAATCCTGTAACATTACTTCTGTATAGGTAATGAAAAGAGGGTTTGGAGCAGAGTGCTGCACTTTATTGCAGAATATAGCAGGCCACTGAAGAAGGTTTAAGGTGACAATTCTTTCTCTGAGGTGCTCAAAGGTTGTGGGCAGCCACCTTTGCTCAGAAGAGGGCAGGGATAATGTCTTAAAATATTCGCACCAATGGGTTCTGTGGACTGCTCTTGGACAACTAATCTGCAGTTGTTGATGCCAATACACAGTTGATAAATCCTTTGTAGCTTAGCAATTGTTATCCCTAGGTATAGTTTTCTCTTTGTAGCAGTCTAGATAATACACTGGACAAAAGAAACAGCAAGTCCAGCAAATTTTCTGTTTGGCCAGAAGAAAAAGCCATTCTGAAAAAGAGAAATTCAGATCCAAGCAAGGAGAGCTTGCACAGTTGGATCTGGATGAGAGTCTGGGTTTTGAACATTCCCATTTTTCATACCTGTTTGCATTTGGACAGCTGTTTCTGACCTTTCCTGATTCTCCCACATAAGAACATCCTGTCCATTGATTCATGAGGAAAAGGTGCAGCAGCAAAGCAGCTTATCAGTAGGCAGAGAGTGACCACTGTAATGTACTGGCTGAGATTTTAAAGTCTGAGAGAAGCAGCTTGGCCTCTGCTGAGTCGCTGAAGTCCTCCTCTCGGGCTGTGACCTCTTTTCTGGCCCAAACATCATCACTGGTTTAGGTGGATTCCAAGTCTCCATGCCCTCCTTGCCACTGGACCTCTCTCTTGGTCTGAATTTCTCAAGAGTTTTGAGAGTCTCCTTCTCCGCAGCCTCTACCATCTGGAATAGCTTCACTGTGGCTCTCTGCCTCATTGACTCTCTTCTTCATTTCAAATCTCAGTTGACCATTTATCTTTTCTACCTTGCCAATTTCTTTTAATTTCCCTGTCCATCTGCTTCATCTATTTAACTCGGTGAAAGCTTTTAGATTACATTTTTTATAGGAGATGCATGGGGAAATGGTACTGTATTATATATGAACAACTTCCCCAGCTTGAGCAAGCGTGCTGTTAGCATCCACTGAAAAGCCCTACATCTCCCCTATGTGCTCAGTGTTATACTTCACAAAGTTAGAGGGGGATGTTGAGCATGTGCTGACAGCCAAAAAAAAATGTTCCTGCTTTCCTAGGGCTGCAGCAAGCAGAGCAGATGGTATTTTCCCCCACTTCACATCACTCTCTGTCCTTTCCTTCCTCATGCCCCATTGTTCATTTTTCACACTTCCCTGTCGGTTTGGTTTGGATTCAACACCTGCTGAAGTCAATGGAGAATCTCCCACTGACTTTATTTGGCTTTGCCTCATGCTCCCTGCCATCTCCCCTCCCTTCAGCTATGCCTGGACTCAAATTCCTGCTCTGACCTCTCAACAGTTTGGATGCTGTCTGTGCATCGTCTCTCCTCTCACTTCCTGCACTTTGCCAAGAGCCGTAGCAGAGCGGGGATGGGGAAAGCTGTGTGGAATGGATACTGCTCAGGTCAGTAGCTCAAAAGAAAACCCGTGAAAATTTTTGGTTTGGATTACTCTGAAACAACTTTTTCTCTAGTCTTTCCCTCACTCAGCCATAAAATAAATCAAGAACATAATCTTGCATTAAATATTATGGGAATGAAAGTTAAATGTTTTGTTTCACTTGGGTTTTAATTTTTAATTAAAATGAAAAATCATGGCAAAACAGAAGTTAAACCTCCCTCTTTTGGAAATATCATAGTGAAATATATTGCCTTTCAGGAAATGATGTAGGCAGTTTTCTATAAATCTTTTTTTTTCCTGGATCATTGGTTATGTTAATAACCCTAAAACAGATTTTTCTTTTGTGGTGAATTAATTACTGAGTTATTTGGTGCTACTTCCTCTCATGGTTTTTCTCTGTATTTCAAAACACTAGCTACCCCCTTTCTAGCTGAGACCATTCCCAATCATCCATTTCTTTTGTAGATGGGAACATGAAAAAGAAAAAAAAAAAAAAGACAGAGTTGCTGTTGCTCTACCAATGAATTTTATTTTATTTTTGGACAGGGTGTTTATTCCCTTGATATTTCAGTCTAGTACAAGAGTGGAATAATTGTTATTGCATTCTTCAAATAATGCTGCCTGCACCACATTGCTCTTGAGAGTACCATCCTGTGATGTCCTGTAGAGTGTCTCAGTCCTGTAATGACTTTCACTAAAGTTTCTGTGATATTCTCCCATAACAAGAAAGCCAAATTCTGTGCTCTTTTTCTGAGTGTTCCATTTCCAAGGATACAATAATCACCCCAGTGAAGTCAAATGAAAATTTCCATCAACATCATGTAGTCACAATGGCTCCTTGTACATTCAACAACCTCTGTTACTTTGCACTCAAGTCACTCCAGGAACAAAAAAAAAATTACAGTAATATTATGGTTGTCATAAGCAGTACCTTAAAAGCAACTGTCTCTACTTTTCTAGAGACCTGGGATATGGTGTGGGTTTTAATTGACATCCCTAGGAGTTGTGAGAATTCTCAGCAACTTGCAGGATTTAGCCCTAATAGTATTTACAGTAATTAAGCACACTAATTAAATAACGAAACAACTAATGACAAATTGATTCAATGCCAAATAAAGGAGTCAAATAAATGCTTAATTAAAGATGCTAATAAAATCCCCTTCAGCCTTTACAGTCCACTCCCTAGGGCTAAAGATGACTTTCTACCTCAGAAATCTTTATAGCCCTTTACAACACCAGTCTCTAGGGTTGCTGCTTTTTTAACCTCTGGATTAAATGCTTGTTAGCTAAGCACCATATAAACCCATTTAAAAACTCTCAAAATAATTAAGTTGGATCCAGAACACTCTGTGTCTTCCAGATATGATACACCATGATATTCCCATCTGCATGGATGTTTCCTTTCACTAGAGTGTGCAAGGTTGTGTCTGACTGGGCACCTGGGCAGCGGGACAAATGCCTGACCACCAGACTCCTTTGGCCAATGGCACAAAGCACTGCTTAAATTGAGACTGAGTACCTTGTAGAGCCGGAGTCAAAATGAGAAAGAGCACAGCTATAACGCAGCCCAGTTTAGGTAGAGTGAGACAGCTGTTTTCTAACTCATTATTGATCCTGTTAAGATGTCTTATTTATCACCAAAGTAAAGCCTAGCAATAAAAATATATTTTAAAAAATAAATATGTTGGAGAATAGAGGTGCTGTAAAAAAATGGCTATTAAGCAGCACTCAGAGAGAAGAGAGTTCTCTAAGTTAGTATTCAATATTTCTTTCGTGTGCCAGGAATCTCTATCTCACCCTGGCAGATAGCCTCATTAGATATTTCTCTCCTTATCTGGCCTTACAGCTTTTTACATTTGGTGTCAGTAATGATAAAACAAATGCTTATGGAAGTAGAAAATTAAGAGTAATTTCTCAGCCTTTCATGGGAGGTTTGCAGAGGAACGTTTGAGCAGACAGACCGCTCTGATCACCCAGTATCCAATATATAGTGCACAGCAGCCCTTTCCACTTTTATCTGTAATGTCGTTTTGTGATGGGATTGTTGTCTTTGGGGTTGCCAGCAGTTAGCCAGTCTCAAAGTTTCTCCCTCTGATGTGTTACACCATTTCACATTATCTCATCTAACAAGCCAGTGTGATTTCAGATAACACTGCATGTGTTTAACTTCAGAAGAAGCTCTGAGCCCAGCTTGGGTATCTCTTATCAGCTTTGGTACTATCCAGCTCCAAATCTGGTGCAGGAGGAAGTAAATGGGATGTCAGTGAGAAGGAAAGAATTCCTTATGCTTGTATAAGATGCCTCTGTAGTATTTGCTTATAAAAGAAAGCAGATTGTGCAGCCTGTGAGGAGGAAACTATTACACTGATCTGAGTCATATAATTTGTATTCTGCTGGAAATATTGACAACATGTGTCCTATATGCCACCTTTAGCTGTGGAGGAGGGTGAGGAGTGGAAATGGAGAAAGAGCTAATTCACATGCAGGTGCTGCTTGCGCTGTGCTAAATTACCTGTTGGATACCTGAGTACTTGCAAATATTGCAAATAACTTGCATTTATCCCTCTGGAAACCCAAGAGAAAATGCTTATATAGCTGGCAAGTTAAGAAGTATGAAAACAAATGAACATAAAAGAGGCTTAAGAAAAAAAGCCCCAAAACAAAAGACAAAACCCTGAAGTGTGTGAAAAGAATAGAATTAGAATTAACAGCCTTAACTTAAACAGACTTGCTCTAACCACTGATCTTTCTAAACTGCACCACTCTACATCTTCTAATTATGTCTGCATGCTGCTTTCCATCAAGAATAGAGAAAAATCCAATCCTCCAGGCAATGGTATTTGAAATGATTCATCACATCATGTAACGATGTACTACAGTGTCAAATTGGTGTTATGCTAAGTCACGTTCTGACCCATGAAAGATACTTCTGTTTCCTTGTCCTTGTTTACTCCTGGCCTTTAAAATATCTGCTCTTTCTTTGTTTATATCTTCAGTAACTTTAATTAACTCTTATTTTTTGTCATACTGGCATTTGTATTTCCAGCTGTTATCCTTCAGCATGTTAGAAGGTTTGAATTGGGGTTTTTCCAGTCACTACATTATGTCTGTGTTTTTCAGACATTAAGAGGGGCCCAAAATCTTATCCAGTAATTTTTAAACTCTTAGCAACTCTTCAGAGAAAATATGCTACTTATGCCTATAGCCTTTTATTGTTTATATCCTTAGACCATTGTGACTACAGCAGTAGGACTGTAGAGCATTTTAGAACCCTGTTATTATTGTTAAAGACACCATGAAAGACTGAGAACAAAAATAGAGCTCTGAGTCATGGTTTGTATCTGCTAAAAAAATATTTAACTTCATTTCTCTCAAAGTTTGTAAAGTAAGAGAACAACAGCAGCAGATCCCTGCCAGAAATTTGTTTTGCCAGAAAAGAAACATGGGGATCATTGAAAAGCTCAAAAGCAAGGGATTCTTCTGGAGTGCCTGTGTCCCTGTCTGTAGGAGTTTTGTCCTTGGTTGTTTGAGATACAATTCTGCAGAATGAAATGGGGAGTTCAAAGCCAAACAGAGACAAAGCTGATGACAGAGCATCTGCAAGGCCTCCTTAAGAGATTTCCTAATATTTGTCTGTGTGTGTCTCTCTCTGTCCTTTGTTATTGCTGTTGATGACAATAGTGATGTCTTTTGAGGTACAGGCGGCTTCACATCCCTGGAGTGAAAGGGGCTCCTTTTCTTTACATAGCCTCGGGAGAAGCTGAAATACAATTCCAAATCCTAAGTCTTTGAGCAATTGTCTGAATTGTTCCTGACACCATGCAGTATTTCCATGGCTAACTTGAAGAACTGTTCTATTATCACTCCGGGAAGTAGCCTAGAAGGGAAATGCTACTCTGTAATACACAAGATGCTGTCTGGCATAGATGTACTGAGCCAAAGGGAAAAAAAATCACCATACAGTTCAACAGTGCTTTAAAGAAGCAAAATGATTTCAATCTGAGCAAAATGTCATGGTTGTTCCCAGAAGTGTCACAACACAGGAACATGGGAGTACAAGATAAAGCTCTGCTGAAAATTGTTATGTCTCTTGATAGCTTTAGTCAGCTGTGGCAGTGAAAACAAAGGCATTTCTTGCTGTGTTGCAGAAATGTATAGTGGGCAGTAATAAAGGAATAAATCTAGGAAGTCACACTTGCATAACCATGTAATGCAAATTTCATTTGTTTCAGTAAAAGCATAACAAATTCTTTGTATCCTATAATAATTTCAGTTATTCTTTTAAAGGCAGTAAGTCAAGATTCTTCTGTTGAAGAATAAGTTGCAATAGGTTGAAAGGTGGAAAATTTATCATCACTGCATAGGAATATGAAGATTAAATTAAACTTTGTCAATACAAGAAGAAAAAATAACATCTTTAGTTTCAAAAAGCTTGATTTGAATTAATGGCACAGAATAGCTACATATTTTACTGGAAAAAGGAGGGATAAGGAATTGAGAAGGACATATTTAACAAATGCAGATGAGCAGCCATTATTTTCATAACAGAAGTAATTTTGATTTCTGGAATTCAGAACATTTGTGAGATCTCACCTATGTGCAGTTCAGTAGAACAATGAAGACTTGGAAAACATTACTTTAAACAGAGGAGATACAGATTAGTGCTAATAATTTAAATTTGATACATCTACAAAGAAAATGCCCTGAACGGGGGCAGGGGAGGTTTGCCAGGAGACTTTAGCTAGTCTGATTTCTTGAGGATGTATCACGGAGTTGGTGTGTTTAAAGCTGCTGTGTTAGCTGGTACATTTTTTATAACTAAGGTTAGGGCTTTGTGAGGTCTGGTAGTGTGAGAAGTTTGCTGGTGGCACAGTCCTAAAGATATCATCGGTACAGAGGAAAAACTGGGTGTTTTTCAGGAAAAACCAGGTGACCTGGGTGAGAATCATAAAAGTGAAGGTTTAGAAGTTAGTAATGTATAAGCAGAATTTATCCTTTATCATGGGAGCTCCTTGGTCAGAAATTATTAGGGATGAGAAGGATGTGCATCCAGTAGTTGCTCACAGAACAATTAGCAGCTGCTCCTACTATGATGCCGTTAAACAGTCAAAAGCAATTCTAAAATACTTTTGAGAAGCCATTTCCATGAGAGCCAGCAATGCCAGGGAATATCCCACTGGTTCATCTGGAACACGGTGTGTGTCATTCTGTGCACCTGCATATCGAAAAACAAAAAAAAGAATTGAATCTTAAATAGACATAAAGAGGAAATTAGAATAGCAAAAATTTAAAAAAAGTCATGTTTGTGTGAATTAACTGAGAAACAAGTACTAAAGCACATTTAAAGTTGGGAAAAAAAAGTACAAGGAAAATATATATCAATTATTGCCATTGCATAAAAATATGAAGGTTAAAAATCATAATATTTGAGTTCCAGATTATCCTCCTATTAAAGATAAAGAGCAATTAATATTGTTAAGGTGAAGCTCTAATAGTTTGCAAATGGGTTGGAATCAGCAGCAGGTGCTTGGGCTAGACAGAAATTGCGGGTGCATCTATTGTAACATTTTAGTTGGAACCAGAAGTGCAGTTTTTGGAGTGGCCTCTGCAGCAGCCCTGGGGCTGTGCTGTGTCTCACAGCAGAGCAGCCTCACTCTGCACTGTTTCCTTTCAGCTGGAGCTGAACTGGGAGGCGCAGTCCGGATCTGCATTTGGTGCTGCATCTGCTGGTGGCTTCTCAAGCTGACAGAACCAGGCTAGAGCTGCTGGGAGGTGAAACCCTGGGAAGTGCATATGCTCCGGATGTCAGGCTCTTAGCACAACTGTAGCACTGTCTCTGTCTGCTACTGTTCCTGTAACCTGACTGAAAAGGCAAAATGCTGAATTTATGATTCAGTTTCTGTTAGATTTCTTACTCATAGTTCAGAAAGCCAAAAAAATCTATCTTAATGCCAAAGAAATTAATTTGGCATTTATATAAATGGTGTTAGTGGTTTACTGGTGTTTGAAAAGTAGGAGAAGGACTAAAGTCTTTAACGCTTTCTAGGAAGAACCATCTTAATTTGTATTTATACACACACACTGCACGTACAGATATATACACTTGTATGCACAGGATCTTGCAACGAAGGGTCCTATATTACATTGTAAATGCCAGCAAAGAACAGACCATTCATGCAGTCTTATTTATAGCGTTTTCTTTTGTTTACAGTGTTTACTGCATGCCAGTGTACTAAATTTAATTACAAGGAGTTAGCCCTCATTTGCTACATTAAGAGAAAACAACCAGTACAGTCTTAGACCCCAACTAGCTTATTGACTTCTAGAATGAAATAATTTGCCTAATGTTGTAAGATAATTAGAGCAAAATTAAAATTTGGCAGCCTGTTGCTAGTTGTGGACACATGGTCCACAGAGATAAAGAAAATCACCTTATACACACACACACACACACACACACACACACACACACACACGCACACACACACACACACACATATATATATATCTATAGCATGAATGGTTGGTGTTTATGGAGTGCCTGGTCACATGATCTGCACTTAAACTGTCTGAATTTTCGAAAATACACTCAATAATTGTAAAAGTAGTCATTTATTTAGCTAGATAAGAGTAGAAAAAAATAAAGAGGCCCACGGTCAACACTGTTAAAAAACCAGCTGAGTTATTTTCTAGAGAGTGTGCACACATCTCATGTACACGCGGTACATCTGCTGTAAGGTTGCCCATGTTCAGTAAGTGTTTTACTGCTGATGGACAAGAATGCTGGGAGGCTGCAAAATGTGAGGAGTCTGTCAGGGGCAGGTATATCTGTTCAGTAAAACTTCACTTTTCCAACATTTAACTGCCACGTAATGCCTTTCCAACCATTTGTAAACAAGGAGCACTGTGCAAGCATTCCCACTCAGGCTGGTGCTGTTCATAGTGGGCTGGTACACCAGGCTTACAGCAGGGCTACCCAGAGCAGGGGGAGACCAGCTCTAGGGTTCTACTTTGGATCAATCCATTGCAGAGCTTCTGCTCCTCCAACCCTCCTACTGGGCTTGCTTCCTGAAAATTCCTCAGGCTGACAGGCTCCCCAAACTGGGGATCCACTCATTGTCTTTGTTACCATTGACCAAACAGCTTCTGCAAACTGAGGCCTTGCAGGATCATGGAGCTGAATGCATAAGTGCTCTTGGTGGCCCAAAATGTTTCTGATGAGGTTTTATTCAATGTAGGCGGACAAGTAAATCGAAGTACTTGAGCAGCTAGACAATTTATCCCCTGCAATGTCTATAATTCCTTCTAAGAGGAGCCTTGTGTTTCTGTCAACAATTGATTTTAAGCATTATTTCTGTCATGAAGAGAAATTATCAGACTTCACGCTTCTTCTGGGAAGAAGTCAGTAACACAGGCAACCACAGATTACTTTTATTTTTAGTAAAAGTCTCCTGGCTCATTCAGGTGCTCTTCAGTTTTGTTAGGTTTGTTGTTGTTGTTGTTTTGTCTGTTTCAAAGAATCAAGAGCCCACAGCTTTTAATTCCCTCACTTTCAACTCTGATGTGTTAAAAGTGCTCTGGATTTGATGGAATATGGACAGCACTGTGTTGTGCTATTTTTAATTCTTCTGTTTCTATTTGGGCTATTTCCCACTTCCGTGATAGGTAAATAATCTGCTGAGGATTGCTGAGTATTGCAGTGCTAAGCCGCACCCAGTCTCCCAGATATCTCCATTATTAATTGTACTGAAAGGTATTCAGCTGTCAGAGCTCCCAGAGCTCACATCAGGCTCTGACAGAACTTGGGGACTGTGGTTTGCGTTGCAGCACCAGGGCACACTCTGTGTTAATAACCAAGGTTGCTGTAGAAGGTCATTAACAGACTTCATAAAGTCACTAGAGTTTTTTCCTTGCTTTTCTCACCTTCAGGCAAGATGGCAATTGGCTTTTCTCGGTTGTCACAGGTGAGAGAGCCCTGTGACAAGGAGATATTTTGTTGTATAGGGGACCTTTTAGAGTGGGTAGCCTGATACCACGATGTGACAGGGTCAACACTGATTTTATTTCAGAACTTCACTTCAGAGCCAGCTTATGCTCACAGGACCAGGGAAGGGGGATAAATGAGTAATTTTGAATCCTGAAGAGCATTCAGCATTCTAGCAAGTCACAGACTGAATATAGAGTTCCTTCATGCATCCTCTGTAACTCAGTCACAGCAGGGTTTGGAAATGTGAGTATTTAATAAATGCTTCTAGTATTGAAGGAATCCTTTTGCTCTTCGTAAAATTAGCATTCTACATGCATACACTACATTTTGGTGGCTTAACAGCATTTTGGAGGCTTGTAAGTGCTTTGAATTGTTGATTGGATAAGAACTATGTGTTTACTCCTCAGAATTACTCCTCAGTGTGGTGAACACTTATTACAAGGAAATGAGAAAAGATCCTGTTTGTGACTGAAGACAGTTTTCATGACTGAAGCACACAGTCCAAATTTATCCCTCAGGTAGCTTTGACTTAGCAAAAAAATGACAAATGTGTCCTGCCAGGATTCCTCTTGGTGGTTCTTAACTCCAGGATGTAACATTTATCTTACCTCCATTCATAGTTGCTGGAGTTTGTAGATGGATGTAGAGAAGGGATGAAGATCATAGGTTACGCGCTGTTTTCATCCTGAATACCAGGTGAAGCCTCCTTTACCCAGCTTGTCATTGAACAAAGAAGTAAGTATCTGTCATAAAATCAGTAGTGGAGGGAATATTGCCCTTCCTTACCTCCCAGCAGTAGGGAAATCTCCTCCTATAATCAGAGCATGTTTTCTCCTTCTCCATTTCAAAACCAATATGAACCAGTAAACCACCTCTGAGACTAGTCTTCACTGGCTTTAGAAGTTTCACATTACTTTATTTTTCTTTGGCAGATTCCACTAAATCAGTTCAAGTGCACTAAATTCAGATATTCTAAAACTAAACCTAAAAAGTGATATGTACCAACTAGTTATGATTGTGAAATTTCTGAGAATAATTAAAACCAAACACGTTTCAAATGCTCCCCAAGCACATTTTGTAACTGCTAAGATTTACTGAAATAGCAAGAAATAAACTACAGAAATATCTGTAGTTCCAACACACTCTTCAAAAAATTTCCATACAATATAAAATAAAACTTGGACAATATGTCCATGTGAGACAGGCTAGAATTGTTAAATATTCTCTGTTCCTTGATAGCCTTCCCTTGAGCCTGTTCCCTGCACAAACATGCAAAAGATCATCCCTAACATGGTAAGCTGCAGGTGTAAACGGGAAAAATGCTGATTTCAGGCTGTGATTTCAGGCTGTTACCAAGCTGGTAATGGAGGGACAGATTAACCTCAGTTTGAGAATACAGAAAGGATGTAGGTAATCTCTCCAGGCATAAAGAGAACTTTAACGGAGCAGCCACGGGAAGTAAGGAAGGCAAAGCCTGGAAACAGGGAAAGAGCTTGAGCTAATTTATTTCCTTACCTGCTTATTTATAGGGATATGGTTTACATCAAATGGCTTAGTGCTGGGAGGAGCCAAAACTGACCTTGAATCACTGCTGAAGTAGCAGAAATCCAGAAGCATTTGCAATCTTCAGACCTTCCGTGAGTCTCTAACTGCATAGCAGAGGTGTACAGGATTTTTTCGTCTGATCAATCAAGCAACTGATTGTGTCAATAAAAATATTTTGGTCCATCTCTGTTAAGATTCTCAACATAATAATAGGTTTCGGATTTACTGCTTGACATTCTTTCATCTGTTATGTAAACAAGTAGTCAAAGACATAGCAAACTGTGACATCCTCCCTTACAAAGATAAATAAGGATCAATCTTTTCTGACATTTTGCCCAATAAAAAAAGCTACAAACAAGGCAGAGAAAGAAAACAAACAAAAATGCTTTCAAAAGAGAGAATAAGAAATAGGGAAAAACTGTCTGGAAAGATACATGTTCCTCATGAAAAAAACCCAACGAACAAACAAAAAAAACTTGGCTGAAACTGACAGCTCTATTTGAAAGATAGTGAAAATATTTATTTTCTTGTGACTTTCAACATGCAATGTCCTAATTTTCACCCCCACTGTTTAGTTGCCTGCTTTTGAAACCAAAAATCATCTCAGTACCAGCATTGTGCATTAAAGCAGATGAATTCACAGATGACTCTTTTTTGTATGAAAAGGAACTGAAGAAAGTTAGCATTTCTTCCTCAAGGGATTTAAAATCAGCTTTTCATTTCCTAGGGTTTGGTATATATCGTGATAAATGTATGTTGAAATAGGATTAAAAATAACCTGTGAATATTAAGTGATGAATTAAATTTCCCTTCTGAAAAACTTTTAAAATTTGGGAGAAAATGGTTGTGTGATTTAAAACTACCCTAGGTACTTTTGTGAATGCCTAACAAGAACTCATTTTATAAATCAGTTTGACCTTGCAAGAATTAAAATAATGTTGGTAATAATCTTTTATAAAAGGATTGCTCAGGAGATGTTGAAATTAATCTGTCTGCATAGTACTCCTCATTCTCCTGTTTTCCTCTGTTAATATTCTCTTTCCTTTTGGTTGAATTCCTCATTTTCTATGTACTCTTAGGTCATGTCCCAGTGATGAACTCATTTTCAAAAAGTTAAGTAGTACCACACTGCATTATTAAAATTATCATCCTTTTGAGGTAATCACCTAATGTATTTAATCAGTAAAGGTACTGCATTGCAGAATGGGAATTATGCAAACAAATATTTCATGTGGCAAACGCTGGAGCATGTGCATAGTTTTTCCCCACGTAGGTAAATACGTGTACATGCTTGGAGGTTGGCAAAATCTGACATTGTGTCACGGATCTTATCCTGGACTGAATTCCCGCAGATCTTGGACAAGGCAGAGCATAGGAACACACAGGTTTAATGGGTATTCCTTTTGGAACAGAATGAAAGCATTGCTAATTTGACTGAGCCTTGGGAGAAGGGTAGTGATATCCAACCCATGACAAAGCAGGAATTAAAATAACTTCCATCATATCTAGTTGCCAAAGTTCCCGTTGGAATGATTTAGTACCAGTGACAGTTAATTGTTTAATGGAGCTTCTAAAGCAGTATGGGTTTCTGATTTTTTTGTTGTTGTTTGGGGTTTTTTTTAATTAATAAATTAGAAAGGGATGCATTCTGAAAAACTTTTCCCATCTCATCAGTCTTTGTTACACTGAGATATTGCTTTTTTATAAAATAATAATTTCAACATCATCAAATTCCAAACTGGATAGATACTTTTGTCAATTTACACTTCTAAAGTGAGAAAAGTATCTTTTGAGAAGTCCATGAAAATAAAACCTCATCATATCATAAAAGATACTGGCTTGATTTGTTATAAAAGACCAACCTAATTCTCAAAATGGCGTAGAATGTCATTGAATTTGGAGATAAAAGGTAAAATAATGATAAAAGAAAGTACTATTGACTCTAGATAAACATACTGCCTCCTTTGAACGAGAATTTAATGCAAATTTATCTTGATCTCCAAGTTACACAACAAATAAATTTGCCAAGTATGCTTTCTTTTTTTCAATGTTTCAAGTAACAGGTTTATATCTCAGCTAGATTTTTCAATAGAACATAGAATAAGGATTCTCTCATGGAATGGGATGAAATAAAACTTCAGTTATTGAAATATATAAAACCAGAAGATTGTACAAGGTCCTTTTCCTAAATTTTACGCTGGGCCATTCAATTATAGATTGTGCCCTGGAGATGCACATTAGTCCTTTTTTCCGTAGTATGGAAAGACTATGGAAATAAAGATTCTAAGTTAATGCAATGCTTAAGGAAATAATGAACTTTGGATATGTGAAAAATGCCATTGAACATATGAATATATATTCATGAATATATGGAAGGCAGCTGCAAGTTGTTTTCTTTTTCCACCATAAGTAAGACAAAACCCTACCACGTAGGCGTGCATCTTTATTTTATCCTTGCTGTCTAGCCTGGACCAGGAACCTCTAGAAAGAAAAGGAAACCTGTTTCTATGCTTCCCCAGTCCATAAGTTCAGAGGTTGTAGAACAGTTAGTGTGATACATGATGAAAAAAAACCCAGTTTTATATTGTCTGGATCCATTTTCTTCAAATCACTGATGAGTTAAGAGAAAATTTGTGAATTGTGCTCTAAAAGGCATTCAAACAAAATCCTGTGAGAAAAATATGTAGTGGGTTGAGCACAAGAGGAAAGAGTGCAGATGTAGATTTCATACACAGTCTACACTTAGAACCGTCATGACTGAGATAATGAGGTCAAGATTATTTAAAACAGAACCTTTTAAAGGGAAAAAGATGCCTGACATCTGTGAGCTTTTAATAGGCACCGGACAACTAACTCCACTTTCTGACTTTGAGAAATTCTTCCAATTACAGAATGCTGTGAAGCATTTTTCAAGTATATTCTTTAGACATCTGTCTCTTTGCTCTATTATTTTTTATTGATATCTGTGTGGTAGTTTTAGGGTACTGTACAGTATTTTTAAGATGTCTGGTCAATAGCAAATGGCATCTCTTGCTACAAGAAGCATCTGAATTGAGAACTTTCCAAACATCATTACTGTTCTAAGCAAATCAATAGAAGTATTTACTGTACAGTTTATATGATCTCTTCTCTGGCAGTGTTTTAACCATAGTATTCAGTTAAATTTTTTAAAGGCCCTCTGATTTCACTAACATATTTGTAAATTCACAAATAAACTAATTACAGGTTACAGCAGTGCAGCTATTTTCAAAATGTGGCCTCATGAAGTGTTACTGGTGTATAGTGAAAATAAGTTGATTTACCCTTTCTTCTTCACATTCCATCCTAATTCCAGTCAAAATAGACAGTGATTTCTCTAGTTTGCTATTACAGGTGTGATTGTAACTAGATTGAAGCAGTCAAATAGGGAGTGTCTCCCAAAGGTTCTGCGCTGGCTAAATAGACCTGCCATGACAAATGGCACACAAGTGTGACTGTAAGTCAGCTTCCCCCCTAGGAAGAGAGCTGAAGGTCTGTTTGGTTGCCTGATCTGCCTCTCTCAAGCTTAAAACTCCATTTTCTCTATTCAGCAGTAATATATTGGAACTATGAAGGAAAAGACTCTTTAGTATTTGGCACCCACTGAACTTTCCTTTCCCTAGTTGAGTTGAGAGCTTCAGGCATCAAACTGCTGTTTATGGAGGAGGTGTGCAGGAGATAGGGGAAGAACAAAAGTTCCTTTGTACAAACCTTAGTCACAATTTCATGTCTGTCAAGTCCTCTGAAAGTTGAACTGTCTAGTATTGAACTGCCCCCCTGTCCAGTATTGCTGCTCAGATGTTTTTGATTATGGCTTGTCTCTGTTGAGAATTTGCAATGATCTGAAGGCATCATTTCCTTCTTCCTATGAACCACACTTTGTATGGTTGGAGGTAATGTGTTTTTATCACAGAAGGAAGTTGCACTTTGATGTTTCAGCGAGTTAGCTGGTTTGTCTACTCATTTCCCTCTTAATGGGGACACAAATGAATAGTCATTTATGGCTGTACCCTTGGGCTCAAGCAAATTCAGCAGTGAATTTTCCTTTATGTCTGAGTAGCAGATAATTTTAGCTGTCCAAATTCAAGGGATAGCAGTGTCTCAAATATTGGGGGAAATGAGAATGAAAAATGTAAAGAAAATTAATGTCAAGGGAGAAGCGTTGCAACTTGATACTTTGGTTAAGTTTGTTGCTTATATTTGTACTTGATAGTTGAGCGTAAATCAGAGAAAATCCTGGGAGAATGGGTTAAATAAGGGTCTGACTTTCATCGCAGACAGAAATCAGCACATGCTTATACCCTGGTAAAAATAGCATCACCCAGTGTGTCTTACCTGAAGACTGAATCTCCGTAAGTGGTATTTTCCTGTTCATCTCTCTACATAGGCATAGCAGTAGTGGTCTTGCTATTTAATGTAGGCAAAGTAGTTAGTTACATTTGCCTAATTTGAAGAGGGACTGCCTGGTAGTTGATCCACCCCAGATGTACCCTCTTCAAGCCTGGCATCCATAGAAGTACTTGATCTTGCCTTCCCTTACACAAACACAGGCTTGAGATGGTTTTTGTTGCTAAAGTGCTTTTTGTAGTGTTTGAAAGTGAGAATGCTGGGTTAGGAACATTGTTTTTCAGGGACCAGTGTTACTTACCCTTGTTACACAGTTGGACAATAAAAGTACCATAACCTGGAGCTCTCCAGCGAGTTTGTGGAAATACCATTTTAAACTCTTCTGGTAGCATTTGTGAGAATATTTTTGCATATATTCCCTGTATAATTGTAGCTTTTCTGAATTACCTCTTTAATTACATTACAGATGAAATATCCTCAATGAAATCCTGATTCCAGTAAAAGCATTTATGTTCTTGATAACAAAATAGCCCAGCCAATTTCTATGAGACCTGAAAGCCTGAAGTTATAAATTAGTCTTAAATAACACTGTGTGATGGAGAAGGAAAAATAAGAAAAAATCTGAGCTTCAAATTGGAGACTAACTTTAATGTTCTTTGGGGACAGCATCCAAAATTCTGTTCTCATAGTATGTTTTTCACTAACTGCTTGGCACAGTATTTCTAGCATAAAATGCTGTTATGGATGGCTTTTGTAGGCTTGCATCTATAGAAAATTGCATCTGTAGGAAAATTGTGCTGTTTTTCCTAGTCTAAACTAGGATGAAAAACTCTATTTTACAGTTTGGGGGTTGCCTTTTTTTTTTTTTTTTTTTTTTTTTTTTTTTAAAACTGCTTTTAACATTCTGTGCAAAATCCTTAAGCTTCTGTGAAATCCATCAAGCAACACTGTCTACCTCAGACCCTTCCTTTAAAGAAAGATGGTATTGTAATTGGTATTGATAGATGCTATTTCCATTCTTTTGCATTAAGCAAACATAAATCCACGCCATCAAAAAGAAGACAATTAATAAGTTGCTTAGATCAGGCTAAAACAGGCAATGGAAGAAGAAAATGTAATTTTCCGGCTTGTGTTTTCATTATTCATTTGGCGTTTGCTGTTAATAATACATTGCAATACAGAACAAGGTAATACAACTCATAGAGTGCCTTATTATCAAGTATCCTCAAGGCACTTCAAAATAACATCAAAAAGGAGACCAAAAGACAATAGCTCATCTGTATGAGAGGCTTAAAGCTTTTGTTTAAAATGTAATGAGTTAGGGTCCCATCAACTTCAAAAGAATTTTGTTTAGGGCTATGTCTCTCCCTTTCTTTTTTTGGCTCATGTTTGTTTTGTTTACTGTACTTCACAGGAGGAATAGTTTCAGAAACAGCGGGGGGAAATAGCTCTCGCAGAGGGGATCTGCTGGGCAGTGTTCGCAGACTTGTGGGAAAAGGAGTTTCGTGGGAGTTCCGTGACAGCACACTGCTGTCTGCACGCAGAAAGGAGGCCTAGGTTGTCACTTTCTACACATTGTTTGTAGATACTGCATTCCAGAGCTGCAGTAGATGGTGTGTCTATTCCATGAGGGGATGCAGTTTTAGGGAGTCACCAAATCCAGCAGTTCTGAGAGATGGAAGGCAGCTGCAGGTTAGTGTTCCAGGTGCAAGCAGTGGTGAGGCTGAGCATGTAATCCCAACAGGTACACATGCAGACAGGTGTAAAATCCACAGATACACAGCAGGCCACGCAGATGAGCTAAGTATGCAGTATTCCCACAGAAAGGAACTGTCACAACAGTCTCTTCTTCATTCTCATCCTGCTGACCAGGATTAAGAGCTGTCCCTTTAGCTGTTGGCACTCCACACACAGGGTCCTCAGTCTGTCTGCTGGCATTTAGACCTCCATGTATACGCATGTACACAGATTAGGGATTTCCCTCATCCAGGAAAACAGAGTTTAAGAAGACAGAACTGACTGTGCAGCTCAGGTGCAGGGCACGGCCAAACAAACACGCTGGCAGGCTTATAAATAACTGCCCCCTTTTATCCCCTTATCCCTCATTTCCTGCACTTGTTCTGTAATAAATGCAACCCCAAATGGTCTTGCCTGCATCCCATCATGTGCCCCATACCCCTCAGAGCCTGAGATGCTCCAGACAGCCTCTCTCATAGACCCGCGGTGCTGGCGCTGCTGGCTGTCCTGGGACAGCCCTGGGGGTGCATGGGCAGGAGCTCATTCCTCTGGCTGTCCTGCAGAGGTTCCTCCCCCTGCCAGGTACCTCATTGTTTGGGCTGATGTTCCCCTCTGACAGGCCCGGGTGGTGCCAGAGCAGGGTGATTTACAGGTTCCACACCTCCTATTGTACCTCTGCTCCTTGCTGTTGCAGATGGGCTATTTCTCACCCAGCCTAACATTAAGAAACTTGTATTTTAGAGATTTATTGGCGCCGAGTAGGAACACAAATAAGGAGGCAGGGGAGCAGGCCCAAGGTGCCACCCAAATTCATACATCTGTATTAGCTGTACAGAGTACAAAACTGCAGTCAGAGCTGTTCTGCATGTTAGTGCTCCAGGATTAATGATGATGAGTCAGTCTGTGCTGGAACCGCTGTCATCACTGCAGCTCACTTAAAATATACATAAGCCCTGTTTAAATTAGCTGCAGTCTTGCAAAAGCTGCTCGCAATGATGGATAAACTCATACTTAACTAATGCTGCTAGTGACCTTGAGTACTGATGCCACATTGACACAGCAAGGCTGCTAAAATTTTCAGTGAAGATTGTGCTGTTCTGTGACATCTCCACCGTGTCAACTGGGGACAACATCACTGGTTAATGCATCCATTTAGCCACAAATGACCTGAAGTGATTTGTGGGTTACCAAGGGCTTAGACCTCGTTTTTCATCACTCAGGGAAGCTAATATAGAGGCTTTGGCAAACTAATATCACGGAAAGGAAGCATCACTGGAATAATTTTAAATGTATTTTCATGGAGCAGAAAGCGTGGATAGATTTTCAATAGACTTAGGTCCAGATTGCCAGTGTAATAAATTCTTTACAGTTAGCCAAAGCACAAAGAGGATATAAACCACATTTTACTAGGCACAGGCATATTTAGTCAAAATATGTTAACATGGGGATTGTAGTGTTTTAATAAATGAGATGAAAAGTATAAACACTTTCTATTTAATTAATGCCCAGAAGAAGACAGAAGATTTTGCACCCCTTATATCAATCTTAATTTCTTTTACTCCATTTTAGCCAGAATTTTAAGCTGGACACTGCATCAGATGTCTAACAGAAATCTAATGATAAATGTGGAGGCTGACACTGTCATATGGTTTGGACAGGGGTAAAATGCCTAACTGCTCTCTGTGCTCTTTCTTAGCCAAAATTTCAAGTGCCAATGAGATCAACTGAGGGTACACAACATAAAATGCACCAATGAATTAGTAAGAATGCACAGACCAGAGCATTTTGCTAGTGCCTTTAGCTAAGAGCCTGTCAGAATTTTTTTATTGCAAATTTCCATTCCAGGGCCCTATTATGTAAAAGAAACTCTCTTGAGTAATTTTTAAAATTTGATATAATCTTTTTGACAATATACTTTTTGTGAGTACAAAAGGAAGAGAGAAAATTTGAGGTCACTTTGGTGCATGTGCAAACTTAGTTTACTTCATTATGTTTTCCATGACCAGCAGACAACAGTGTGGACGAGACATGTCTGAAACTTAATGAAAAAGCTGCTTTGATTTGCTCTGGGACATAAGGGATAGAGCACATTTTGTCAGCTGAAGCCAAGGGATGAAAGTCAATATGACTCAGTTTTAGAGGAGTCATGGCTTTTCTGTCCTTCAATTTATCCACCTATAAAATGGAAATAATGGGGAATGGTAAAAACACAAGTTTGTGAGGGTTTAAAGAGTGTTTAGGTAACGGTGTGTAAAGTTTGTTGGATTGAAAATGGCAGGGATTTCCATTAACAGACGTACAGCCAGTGGTGGTGCTTGGCAAGGACTTCATTGGCAGTCACCAGCATTGTGTGCCCATCAGAGGCCTGGAGGAAAGGGGTCTCTTTCAAAGTCAACCCTAAACCAACTCAGAGCAGGCTACTTAGTCCTGAGTTTATCTACCCATTTACTGGTGCCATCTTATCATTAACAAACTTTAAAACCATTTCTAGAAATAGGGATGGAGCCCATTAAGAAATCTCTCAGAAGCCTTGATACTTGTGATGGGTATCTCATCAGATGTGACTCATGCATCCTTCGTTGCAAAACTTGTGATGTCATTTTGTATTAAGGTCCTATATCACTGCCCTTGAACATTCAGCTTCCAAGGTTTTCTTTGGATTAGTACGTTCAGACAGACCTCTTGTAAGCTGATAATGAAGCTGAATTAGTAGAAGACAGTAACAATTTTTTGGTGCAGTTTTGTAAAATATTACTTGGGAAATAACTTTGCATTTATCTAGATTATGCAAAGCTGAAACAGGCCAGTCACAGGAACCAAAACAAAATACTTTGATACAGTAACATTATGAATCAGCTGTCACCTTGTTCATGAGATGGATGGGCAGTGAAGAAAGTGGAGAATGAGTTGGATTTATGAGGCAGCTTGCAGTGCAGTTTCATCAAATTATGCAGGACATCAGACATGTAGTCAGAGACAACCTTAAAAATAAGAGAAAATTTCAGTGTTGAGCATTGAAGGTAATATTCCCAAACTCTAATTAAATCTTTGTTCTTCCCTATCAGAATTTTTCATAATGTCCAAATAAATGAGTCTCTTTGTAACTCTTAGTTTCCAGCTTTCCTTGCTAATTAAGGAATTTTCCAATAAAGCCTGCTTTTATTCTGGCCAAGCTGAATGCAGGTTTTATGGAGCCTGCAGGCTAGAAGGCACTGTTCCTAGATGAGAAAGAAGCCAAAGTCTTGCATTGGCATTATCATATTCAGGTACAAAGTCATAATCTCAGTTGAGCAAAGGGTAGTGGTTACTCTCCAAAACAAACAAAAAATACCTTGGAAGGGATCAGCTTGAGAACAGATGCTGTCTAATGACATTGAAGATTTTGGATAAACTTCAGTGAAATTCATGTTGCTTAAAACGTGTTGTCTTGTGAGGATGAGAGTGACGAATGCATGGTTCTTAATGAAGAGATTGTTCAATATTTACATGTGCATCGGACCTTTCCCAGGCAGTGCTAGAAAGATGAGATATAGAAACACCTCTCTGCTCTCAACAGAAAACGGGCACAGAGCCTATTGCTGAAAGTGGGGTGCCACCTCCTAAAATCGTGAACATCGCAGGATTTCTCCCAGAGCAAAGCTGCCAGTGACTGGGGCTCTGGCTGCCCTTGGAGCTCCAGATGCCACGTCTGACCTGACCTCAGGCCACTGGGAGGCTGACTTTTTTTTCCCCATGCAAAAGGGCCTCCGTTCTCATCCATGTGCGTTTTACTAAAAGTGGATGCAGCCCCCTAAAATTGGAAACAACACAAGATTTCTTCCAGAGCAAAGTTGCCAGCAGCTAGGACTCTGGCTGCCCTTGGAGCCCCAAATGCCACCTCTGAGCTGACCTCAAGACACTGGGGGAATGAGCTTTTTTCCAGTGGAAAAGGGCCACCGTTCGCGTCCAGGCACCTGTGGCTGCAAGGAGGCTGCTGCCTCTTAAAATTGTGGAAGTCGCAGGATGTGGCCCTTTTCCCCCAGTGTCTTGAGGTCAGGTCAGAGGTGACATCTGGGGCTCCAAGGGCAGCCAGAGTCCCAGTTGCTGGCAGTTTTGCTCTGGGAGTAATCCTGTGATGTTTGCAATTTTAGGAGGCAGCACCCCACTTTCGGCCACAGGCGCCTGGAGTGAAGTTGATAAAATTTTTAACTTCTCTATTTCTTTTTAAAATTTTGTGCTTGAACAGGAGAGTTTTCTGTTGAGGAAAAAACAGTTAGAGCTTCTCAAAATGGTTGTGCTTTTTTTCTGTGTTCTTCTGTTAGCTATACTTAACTCTAGCTAGATTGATGGAGGATGGACGAATATTTTAGAATCCTTAAATAATTAATGTACACCCTAACCTTGCTCAGGTTAGGTTCCTTTTTATCAGCCCCAGATTTTCCAACTTTATCAGAGTTATCAGTCCCCTGAAGGGCAAGAAATTGTCCCTGTCAGCTTCTTTCATGAATTCAGCCAGACCCTTCTCCTCACACACCTTTCTGCTGTGTTCAAGTGGGGTTCTCCTTTGAAGTGTTTATTTTTACACCACATTTTCAATTCTTTTAGGCCCTAAGGTTTATGTATTGGATCAGTCAAAACTGAAATCTTTAAATTATCACTTCTCTGTAGGTGTGTTTTATATCTCACTGTGCCACAAGAAAAAATTAAAACCCTTGCTCAGCTTTAACTTTGCAGCATTACAGAGACATTTTACAAATATGAACTTACTCAAATCCCCAAAGTGCACTGTGAACTAAATTAGTGATTTGAAGTTCTCCCATTTAATGTTAAGTATCTTCAGAATTTTGAAGGTACCAGCTGAATGCACTCCGTTATAGCTTTTTGAGCCCTGTTCTTAATTTCTGCATATTATGAAGTTTTCACCACTTTTTCATCAATTGCTCCTTTTCTTTAGCTCAGCAATATAATAGAGTAATTGAAATACTTCACTAGCATGTAACCACTTTGCATTAAAAGATACTAATGATAACACTTCAGACTTATTAAGGAACCTTTTCTTTCCTTTAAAGTCACAGGGCTGTACATATTAGATTCAAAGCCTGTTCCAAGTGGGCAATTGTTCCACATTGAGTCCTTAAGTTGCAGAACTTAATATGAATAACTTTACATGCAATTTCTCAATATAACTCCATTTAAATGATTGTGTAATTCAGTGTAACTACATAAAAATGACAATATAGCTGCTTCCCAATTACATAATAGTTATAGAGTAGTCAGTGTTACAGTTTAAAATGTAATTGATTCTTAATTATTCTACCTCGGAAGAAAGGGCACTGATTATAATTTCATTAGGGAGATAGAAATGACTTTGCAAAGGGGAAGAATCAGCCATGTATATGCACGCTTATTTTCTGTTTGCAAAGTACTGTTGGTTTATCTGTTTTTCAAGGCCGAGTATGTTGGATAGTACTGCATTTTGAAGTTGCAGCAGTAGCCATACCAGAAAAGAAGTTTCAGGGCTATTTCCTTATGTTTCTTTGGGTTTTGCTTGGGTTTTTTTTATTTGATATGCACTGATTTGCTGCCCCTGAAGCAAGCTGAAGAGAAAGCCGTATTGTTAGGCAAGTTATTTCAGGACAAGTAGCAGTGTACAGTAACAACAAATAAGCAGCCAGAGTTAAATCTTATCAATTACAAGCTCACTCAGCAAGCAGAATTGGGCTACCCATACTACAGTTAATCAACTAATTGTACAGCCTTCTTGGCCCCCTCTCCCACTGGACACTGCTCCCTCTGCCCCGAGGTCAGAGCACACAGAGCAGTGTGACCAAGGGCACAGCTACAGCAGGGTGTTGAGATGGTTTGGCTGCTGTATGAGTCAGGGTCCTTGCATTATTTGGTTTTTGATAGAAGTGGAGAGTCAAGCACTGCACATCTGGCCTGCCTGATAGTAACTTCCTGCAGAAGGGCAGTTTTCCCATGATCTACACCACCATTGTGGGAGTTTTTCATTCCACTGACATGATAAATGGAACCTTTTGCCCATGGGATATAATTATTCTCCATGGTGGAAGCTAGGTCAGTTCTGAGGATACCTTTTACAATGCTTAGAATAGCATAAAAATATTTTCTCTGTTATTATTCTACACTTATATTGAAAATGTGGCCCTGTTACGCCTTTTGATGTGCCATAGTAACTGCTATCAATAGGATTATTCAGCTATGGACACTGTTCAGATTACAGGACATTTATTCAAATGGAAAATTTCATTCTACTGTGCAGGCAGGTTTCTGTCTTTCCCTTATTTCCACAACAGAAAGTAATTCTAAAGGGCACCAGCGCAAGGTTAACAAAAGAGAGTTGTCAGGTGAAACTCTCTTCACAGAAATTAAATACATTTAAAGAATAAGTGAACATCCTCAAGGAGAAGTGGCCTTCACGGATGGTTGCCTAGTGATGAGATCATCCAGTGCAAGGCTGACTGATTGGCAGCTCAGATCAGGAAGGCTGTAAAAAGTCAAGATTTTTTTTTTTCAGTTCGGGATGGGGAGCTGCATAGGGAATGTTTTCATTAGCTCAAAGTGAAAGAAACCTTTTGAGTAGTATGGGAATCCATTCCATCTACATACAGAACCTCCTGTAATAACTCCCTGAAGCAGGCAGAGGCAGTAGTGGAGGGGGCCACTATGCCTAGAACACTTGGTTCTCATTTTTTTTGCTTTTTCATTTACATGAGTTTGAAGATTCACTGCAAAATTTGTTCCAGGCCATAGTTAACCCTTCACTGTAGCTTATGTACAAATTGTGTTTCTGCTGCTTAAATACATGATTCACAATCATCTCCTCACACACAAACATGTGTGCATGAGGTTAAGTAGGAGGGAGAGGTCTGAAGTGATTTTTACTGTTGTGGGGAAGAGCAGATTTTGAAGTTGGAGGGCTTGTTGTAGGTGAAAGTGACTCTATAATTAAGGTGTCTCATTGTGGTCACATACACGTTGTGACCCAAACATGAAAAGCATAAACCCCCAAATAACCAGGTGAGTTGTGTTCAGAGAAATGTACATGTTTTTCAGAGCATGGGAATTTGACTTTTGTCCCAGCTCATAAAAGAAACAGGAAAGTCTTTTGTACCCACTGACCCTGGTGGTCACCATTCAGGAACAGTGACAGAGCTCTGTTTAAACTGCTGGGAGCGAAAATGCTTCTATTTTCATTTGAAGGAGCTTCAAAGTCGAACACAAAGAAGTTAAATGACCTGGAAAATATTAGATGATATTTTATATTGGGTTGAACAAAATGTTTTAATTGACCACAGGTAAAATTTCTTTTTCTTTTCTTTTGAAAAATAAAACAGCCTTACCCCCATATCTAAGCACACTTTTCCTAGCAGAGTCCACATCTATATTTTAGTGATCATTTACTGTGATATATTTAGCTTTGTAGAATCACAGAATGGTTTGGCTTGGAAGGGACTTTTACAGATCTAGTTCCACACCCCCTGCCAAGGGCTGTCTTCATAGGAGACATGTTCTGCTCTCTGATCATTGTCATAATCCTCCTCTGAACCCACTCTAACAAGTCCATGTCTTTCTTATGTTCCTGAGCCCCAGAGCTCAGTACATCACTCCAGGTGGCGTACTGAGAATATTTGGTAAAATCCTTTAAGAACAAGGGTGTATCAACCTTATTGTATAATTATAGATATTATGTGTTCCTCTGGCAGACCAGTCTGTAAAAACTGGCAGTGATCCTGAATTCCAGATAGAGAATGGCAGACTGTTTGACCAGTTTCACTGATGCCTTTTTAGCTCATGTATATTTCTTTTCTTCAATACCTTAGCACCAGAAAAGGTGCTACTACTGGTAGAACATCAAAAGCTTTCACCCTTTCAAAACATGTCTGCTTTTTTGCATGTAAAAAAGTCACAGAATTAAGCAAAACCAACTTGCACAATGTCCATCAAATTGTTTTGGTTGTACAAAAACTTCATGAATTGTACTGAGAGATTAAAAAAAATTACCAACCAAAACCAACCAAAAACAAGTAACAAAACAAAAACCAAAGATGGAGGGAAAATGCCTCCATTTACCTAATTGAGCCATAGAAATTTGATGCCTGATCACATAAAATAAGATTTTATTTGCCTCTGTGAAAGCTGGTGGAGTTGTCAACTCTGATTATCCAATGAAATTCCTACTTAGTTCCTTACAGCACCAGATTACGGTGCTAAACTTGCTTTCACCCACACTGACTTAGCTTGCCCTCTTTCCTGTCCTAGTTCAGTCTTCAGATGGCTGTTGTTGCCCTCTGATCATGTCAGCTCATCTCCTGAATCTTTTATCATGTTTTTGATTCCTGATGATGCTTTCCTTAAGATATCTTGAATCACTTCCAGGCCTGATCTGACCTGTCTGTAGACACACGATGAGGGTATTAAGTTAAGTGCCTGATGTGTGGTTGCTGATAACACATATTTATTGCTCTTGGCTCACTGGCATGTCTGAGGTTGGCAGAAGTTTTCCATGGAGCAGGCAAATCTTGCTGTCTCACCACAGCAAGTTGCTGGTCACTCATCAGAGTGATAAATCCTGCCAGTAAGCCTTCCCTGCTAGCAGGTCGCAAAAGAAGAGTGGCCCTCTAGAGAGAAATAAGCTGAGGGCATCGTGTGACACAGAACATCCGCAGATACAACAAGCCTGTAGTGATTCCTGTTTATCATTCCTGTTGCATTAGAATCAGACCTGGAGAAAAAGGCTCTGGCTATCCTGAGCTATAAAGTGCTGTGACTTGGAAGGCCAGTATGTTTCCAAGTGATTGTCTAAACATAGAATAGAAGGGCAATAGTTTTTTGTAGTTTCAAATTTCTTATTTAATTTTTCTGACAGTGTAGCTAAACCAGCTGTTGGACAACAGTGTGCTGAGTTAGGCTTTTTGCAACACACTGCCTGGAATCCCTGAGTGGCAGAGAGTACCAAATAAGGCAGAAAATGGGCTTAGAGCAACTCAGAGGTGGGGCTATCCCCGGACAGGTATTAAACCCACCACTACTGCAGTTAGAACTAACTGTGGCAGGTTTGGTTGGCAAACTCAGCAGGGGATGGGAACTGTGGTTGGTCTCCTGCCTGTGTTACTGGTGTCACCCCAAGGGCAGTGCTCCCGTGTTACACCTGTGCTGTGAGGACAGGTGGAGAAGGGGTTCTGCTTCTTGTTCTGTCATGTTAACATGTGAACTGTCAGTTGTCAGACAAACTGAAGGAATGAATGTCCTTTCATCCCAGAAACCTTGAAAAGGTGTAAACAGTATAAAATCTTGTCTTGTATCAGAAGAGTCATTCTTTTTCAAATACCTATTCAAGAGCAGTCCTTTTGTTTGGGAGTGGTGTGTTCATTTTTGGGTAGGTGCCCAGACTACTTAAAATAATTTCATCCTTTATTTGCATTTTCATGCAATTTATTGCTTATCAAAAAATATTTTCATTCAGCTAAAAACAGAGGATAAAAATCTGAACCTAAAATGAAGGAAGTAATACTTGGTGACTGTAATTCTATCTTTTGATTTAAGCATTTGTGAATCACAAATAATAATTTATCCAGGACATAATCAGTACAGTGCAGATATCTATCACAACCTTTCAGATTCAATAATTTTTTACAGCTGCTTTCCACTCATGGTCACATATTTCAGTGCTTGTCTACTCCATACACTGTACTAAATGAGAACACAGGCACACAAATCAATATTTGGATATTAAAATGCAGAAAGTGATTTTACTTGAAAATTGTTCATATATTTCAGGACTTTTTTTTTAAAAAAAATATCCCTGCTCAAGTATCTTGCGTGGTGGGGAACTTGGGTACACTAGAGGAGTAATGAGCTTTTCTTGCTTGCTGTTTGCTGCTGCAGAAGCCCAGTTCCCACCTGCTGGCAGCTAAAAGCCACCTGCAAAGCCTTTGCATGTGACATACACATGGTGCTACATCACATGTGTGTCATCTGCAACATGAGGTGCAGGGCAGCCAGCAAGTGGTTTTAAACATTTTTACATTCACCCCTTCAGCAGGTGAGACTTGAAGGGTTTTGTGGGCTCTCAGGAGAGGCAGAGAAGGGTCTCGCTGCAAGGCAGATCTCCCGTGCCTGGAACGAGGAAGCCACTGGGGTTCGGTCAGTGGTCTGAGAGTCCAGGCAGTCTATAGCTCATCGTTCAGCTGCCATCGGGGAAAGGGTGAACACAAAATGAGCACTGTGCAGTGGAAACAGTTTTAATTTTAGGATTATATTTGTTTCCTAAGTCATTGTTGTGTTCAATTCCAGCTGGCAACCTAGTGCCACCCACCATCTGCTCACTCTCTGCTAGAGAGAAGAATTGGAAAGGAATGGAGACAGTAAGGACAGTTCAGAACAAAATCTTTGAGTCGTACTACTTTCTGCTCTGTTCCATTGTGGATGCTTTTTTCCCCCTTCTTTTAAATGTATTTTAGTAGGAGAAATTCAAACATGGCAGCAAGTCTGCAAGAGCAAGTAGGGTAGCGGGGGCTGTTACTTCTGATGGTATTTGTATAAGTATAGCTAATTCAGCTGCAGCATACTGTACATAGCAGTAAGATAAGCAGGGACTTTACTTCACCATCACAAGCTGCCAATTCTGCCTGTCATGTAATTCACAGTTTTTATGTGCTTTATCTCAATTAAGTTCCATCTCTAGAGCACACTCCTCTGCTGCATATTACTGCTCTGCTAATGAAGTGATAGCTATACGGCATTTCCTTCTGATTCCAGCAAACACAGAATAAGCGCAAGTCAAACATTCCCTTGACAAATTGTGTGAGCATGGCTCTCATTTCTATCCAGGAAAGACTCTGTTTAGCTAAGTGGAGAGAATGTCTAAGTTACCATACACCTCAGCTCTGAGACTGCTGGTCTTGGTTGGTTTGCTGGTGGAATTATTCCAAATTCCAAAGGAATAGAGGAGCTCTTCTAGAACCCAGAAGATACCAGGAGGTGTAGGGATGGCACCTGCCTGAACGGCTCCTCCCAGGACCTGTGGAGAGCCAGAGCATGGTTCCTGCAGGTCGTGCAGGCATTGTCCAGGGCAAGAGGGAAAGGAGAGTGGTGATCTGCTGGTAGCAACACTCTGGCATTGGACTTGGAGCTCAGGTTTGGTTGGAAGAAAGGTGACAGCACTAGAAGTAAAGTTTCTAAGAGACTTTTCCTATTGCTGTTCTCTGCTTTCAGCTCCTGACGTAAGTCTGTATTGCTCTCCTTCACTCTTCCAATGGTGCTGAATGCTGATGAGCTAATACTTGGCTCAACACCAGTAAGTAATTTCCTGGTAATTAATTTGTTTTCTCTATACCTGACCTGAATTTCTTTCAGGTAATTTGCAGGTTGGGTAACCCATCAGAGTCAAACAATTTTAGGGGGTACCCAAGAGTACAATGAGTAATGGTTATTTTCAGTCTGTCTTCCCTCAGACTCTCTCTCACTCTATCTCAGCATTAGGGTTTCATTGCTATTATAGCACTTTGCATATAATTACCAACAGCTTTAGGTTATAATTATATTGTCATTTAGTACATTTGCAATGGGGAAAGAATGAACAAAGCAGTGAATTAAATATGCAATGACTGTTGATGTTTTGTGTCTTTTGCTTTCTTAACAACTTCATTAATATTTTGCAATGTTTATAAGGAGCTACCCAGAAAAACAGCCATTGCATGCCTTTAAACGTCACAACTCTAGGAACTAAAAGGAAAAAATAAACAGGATGAGCAGATACCCTTTAGAATTTAGACTAAAAAATTACTGCAATCATTTGCATAATTATTGCACATGACATTTTTCAAAAGACAGCAGCACTATTGCTAATGCTGCAATAAGTGGTAGAAGTCCTGTTGACCTTAGTAAGAGCACATGTAAATAAGTACCATTCACTCAAGAAAATATCATGAGGTGGTCACTGTAAAACCGTTCAAAAGTTAAAGTCTATTGAGCCTCTGCCTTTGTCCTTGAGATAAAAGCCAAGCACACTCTCTGTTCAGCATTTTCTCTGCAGGTGCCCACCATGAAATATAGTTGAACAAGTACATTTTGCCACCATACATGTGGAATAAACTTATGACTGTCTCCAGGAAATACATAATGGCTCCAAGTTTGCAAACAAATATGAGTCAAAACATCATATATGCTTGATAATATTGCACAATTGTGCATGTCTGTAGACCTAAAAGTGTACTCAGTTGTATGTGGGTTTACTTTGTTAATTAATCATGCCACAGTACCAGGCTTATCTGTCTCTCTGTCTCTGGTTTCTAGCTAAAGCATACTGGCAGCAAGATATTATTGAATACATGAGATAGGATTGTAAGACATAAAACATATCAGAGTCATTGAAATCATGTTCTATAAACTCCCAGTGCCATATAAGCTTGGTTAAAACACACTTTTCCTGACTAAATTAATCCAGCTTGTAGTTATCAATAAAGATGAAAAGTATTTAGTAAAATAACTGGTGCTTGTGACATATTTCAAGTCAGTATGAGAGATTAGAATTTGACAGTGTGGATGAAGATGTTTCTAAAGATTGATCTTTCCACTGATTTAATATCTAGATGGCATCTCTATACAGTGCAAACTAGGATTCGGCAAGTGACATCTGCATGTTGATTTGTAAACAAAAGATAGTTCATAGAGAAGTAGAATTTGTTTAGTTTAGAGGATTTGCTTAGTTTAGAATTTGTTAGTTTAGAAACAGGTAAATCAAATAAGATTAATAGGTGATTGATAGTATCTACAATTTTTTTAGTATCTACACATATTTAGGATTAAATGCTTTACAGTGTAACCCTTCATATCTTTACGTAGTGCAGAAGGTCTGAAGGCAACAAATAGAAACACTAGTTGATGTTTCTTAAATAATATAATGATGACTTTCTTCTCAAATGTTTCACATGAATACAAGAATATTAAAAGAAAAATGTATCTCATCTTCCGTCTTTTCCTGGCCAGCTAGAGGAACTAGGAGTTGAGATCAGTATGGCTAGGTAGGAATCATAATATTTTGTTCTATGTAAAAGCCATAACACCCTCTTGGCAAAAAGAATACTTCCATCCAAAAAGATGGAATAAGAGCATCTTTGAATTGGAAAGCCAAGCTGTCCACCGTCAGAAAATACCACAATTATGTTTGTGAGCATATACTTCAAAGTCATTCCACCAAGTCATTTACCACCTAGGATTTCTCAGTGCAAAAAGGAACAGGGATATTTATTAAAAAGGACAAAGCATTTGCTCCACTTTCTGAGAACTGCTGAAACAGTAAAAGCCAAGGAAGTGTTATGCAAATAATAGGTTAGGTCAGTAAAGTGAAATGTTTCAAAATTCTGTGTGCAAATGAAGTTCCATAGTAAGAGAATCTCACTCATTTTGTCATGCTTAACTGTCTTAAAGTATCTGGCCCAGGGACTTAGCCTAAATGACAAATTTCTAAAATTATATTAATCAGGAAAATTACTTGTCCCTGGGGTGGCAAACATCCTGCCTAAGCCCTGGCAAATGGCAGCCTGATAAGTGCCGGAGCCGATGCCATAACCTGAGCAGGATCTCCAGAGCGGAGATTGCTTTGTGAATCTTTTCTGGGAAACCTGAGGAAGCAAGATTTTCTGAGTGAGTGAAATCCCTCTGAAGATAATGATAATGAGCCACCAAGTAATGTATTGCTTAGCATAATAACAGAGTGTGATGGTTTCCAATTCAAAACTTTCTACCCAAATTTGAAAGCTGGCTCTAGGTGTGAATCTGAATACAAAATAAGCACCTAGAGCAAGGCTGGAAAAAGAACCCATCAGTTGCTTCTCTTGACAATCAAGTTATAAAATTGTTCACACTCTTCTTCCTCTTTCTGGATCAATGAATACATGTTATTTTAATGTGATAAAAGTTATTCTAAGTTTCAAGATCACTGTTATTAATTAGTTAATCAAAGCTTTGTTGGCTGGGATTTTTTTCTTTTTTTAACAGAAAGGGGAATAAACCCAAAATTTTTGAGCTATGTTCTTCTCAAGAACAGAAATTAGAAAAGTCATTACCTTATGACCACTCTGTACCAACCATCAAGAGGCAAATGATATGAGTTTTCATTTTTCAAATTTTATGTATAAGGCACAAAATTCATCGAGAGCAGCAATATTCTGCTAGTATTGTCTCTTAGTAAACAAGCTTTCAGAAAACAGTGATAAATAAAGTATCTGATAGATAAATGAATGCCATGAAAGCTAATGCTCTGCTTAATGGATGCACAACTTCACCAGCATCCATTAATTTGTGTATGAATAACCTGGAAGTGTAGGTGGTCCTTGAGACAATTACACTTCAGCTAAGCATGACATGAAGAGCACACAGTGAAACAGCCTCCTTGAAGATGCCGTAATGGTGAACAACAGGACAGATAATCATGAACGATTATCTTACTGGCTTATAAATCCAGATCAGTTCTGACAAGGCTCAGCTCTGGGGATGACAAACCTCCTCTTTCTCTTCTGATGTTGACTTGAAGATGCCAGGCTAATGATCTTACTCCATTAAGGTTTCTCCAGTGCTATCATTTGATGGTGTCTTGTTTGAATGTTTATGTTCATCTTCTTCCAATTTATGAGATGACTTTTCAGGCCTCGGTACATCTGACAAAAGTAGTTCTGCAAACTCTTTTCCCAGTGAGAAATTTGAATCCAAAGACTTACTATTATTTCTGGCATATTGTGCTAGTCAATAAATGGTCATTCCACTCTCTTCAGAGGCAAAAGTCATGTGTTTAGTTAGGAATAATTAAAATACAATAACAAATCAAAATGGAACCCCACTCCCAAATGCTGTTGACATTCCAGAAAGATGGTTAATATTTTTGTTAATTCATCTAACTGATTATTTTTTATATTGATAGGGTTCAAAATGAGACTGCTGAGAGTTGTTTTTCTTGTGTTTTCTTCTTGATGGATTATTAACAGAAGTTTTGTCTAACGATCAGATCATTGTAAAATGTTTCAGAAAGGATTTTCAGAGTTTTTTATGCATAAAATCTATATATCTGATCATTCCGTTTCCTCTTACCCATGCATATTGCATCTATTTAAAGAGAGAGTGTTATTGAACATAATATTCAAGGTAGAGGAACCCTGCCATGTCACTTGTTATTAATGAATTTACAGATCATTCCTATCTTATTAATATGACTAGATTGTCTGCATTTCTCACTTATTCTGAGCTGCCCTTCATTTTCTCACCGGTGAATTGCATTTGTCCTTGTGCTGCCCAGCTGCCTGTCTTTGATAGGCCTTTCAGCAGTACCTCCCTGGCATCTCTGTTTTACCTGATCAAAACC
>VYZT01056291.1:0-37347 GCA_013400735.1 Pomatostomus ruficeps | reverse complement strand
TTTGATAGTGAAAGAAATTTAAAAAAAACTTGATGTTAAGCACCCTACATTCATTTTAGAACAGCAACTATTTCTAAATGTGTGACATTCTGTATACAGTGATAGTGATACAGAGGATAGGTTGGATGACTTCCAGATCTTAGGATAGCATTTTTGCATGTAAAACTGCAATGTTACCTTTGTAACCTGTGCCTCACTCACTTGCGTTCTCATGTGTGCAGAGGGTAGCTTCCAGTATGAACTGCAGTAGTAGATAATGCTATTAAAGAATTCTCTTCTTTCATGCTGATCTGCTATGATCAAAGTCTCTGATTCAACGGTAATAACTGTCCTGGAATTCTGGTGAAATCTTGAAACAGCTCTTTTTCATTCAGAGAAACTGAGAAATCTGACAAGATCAGAGCCTCTTAGACTTTGTTTTCTATTTACAGTAGTTGTATTCTTCAGGGAGTGAATATGAGCATTTTTGAATGGAGGAAGTTCAGGGGGTTTTTACCACTTCGCAAGTTCTTCAGTTGATACAAGTCTTTCCTAGCTAATTATCCTGACTTAATAGCTGGAGTTTTCTGCTAGAATGTTGTAAATCAGATGTGCTGAAAAAGGATCCTTGCCACCTTATTTTTCTTGCAAAAGCCTAAGGTATTAGGGAGTTCTCTCTAACAGGTCCTAAATAAATGGAGTTGAAAATCAGTTAGTGATTTCTTTGTCAAAATAAACCCCAATGAAATAAATGAATTTTTAATTTCAAGAATACTTCTTAAATAGATTTTGTTGCTTCTCTTCTTTTAGATGTGTTTTAGCTCTAGTCCTTGTGTGGCTGAAGGCAAAACCTGCACTCATCAGAATTTTGTCTTCTGATGTACTTGTTACTCAAACAGGCAGCATAACTTTAAAAAGAATGTTACTAATATCTTAAAAAGGTGAAGGAGATGAAACTTGCAAAAATTCCTACCTACTTTGTACCATGATACTGTTGCTAAGTGTTACAATGAAGATAATTGCAAACAATACTTAAAATTTAAATAGAAGGTTCCGTTTCTGCTGTAACCGTACTAGTTCTGCTGGCTGTGTTGTCTGGGAAACCATTGTTTTGATTTGTTTGGTTTTTTGATTCAGGTTTTGTGAATTCTTTTGAAAATCATTAGTACAAACACAGTCAAATCTAGAAGATGAGACAGGCTGAAGTAATAGTTTCTCATGGGAATGAACATATTTTTTATTACAAAGCACATGTTAATATCTGTGCTGATATTTCTTCAGATCATGCTACGGATATGCTAAAGTACTTTCTCTTATTTATGTATTCTGTACAGAAGTATGTTTAAACAGGTAGGACATACAAATCCTAAGAAACTATTTTATTCTTGGATTTAATAATTTTCCATGTTTCAGAAAAGCAATGACTTTTTATCTGAACTTAGCAATGCCCTGTCTAGGATCTTCAGGAGTAACTCTGTATTTTCTGAGAGCTCTGTTTTCCTTAAAAGACTGAACTCTGAACTCTCCTCTGACTTTGAAAACTTCGGTCACCTTTGTTTGTATGTAGAGATTGGAAATTAGGATCACTATAAATATACAACAGTTACTTTGTTAGCTAATAAAAATATTAATTGGCTGGGAGTAGTAAGCTAAGCAGTAATGCTCATCATCCAGATGTAGGTACTTCTATGAATATCTGATGCCTGGACAGGTATTTTATTTCTTCAAGAACAGTTCGTCATATGAACATCGATACCCATCCTTTCTCCTGTCTCACTCTTCATATGAACATTGATTTCAATCCTTTTTCCCATGTTCTTTTATTTCTCTAGGGAAACTATATGGCATGCATGCTATTATTATATATACATTGTTCTGGGGTCCAATGAAGTGTTTTCTCTCCAGTTTTCCACACTCTAAATGCATTTATACACAATGCATCTTGAAATCTGTAATGACTGTTTAAAGTCTAGCTGAGGGTTTGTTAAATAATCCTTAATACCAGATGAAGTAATTGGAAGTTACTGTTTCAATTACTATTTTCCTTTAGCTTGTCTTCATGTTTCCTATCCGAGAATATATTTAAGTGATTTGAAGGTAAACTTGAATCCTACTAAAATTATCAGGAGTTCTGTCTCCAGTCCCTGGAGGGCTGAGACTCCATCATTCAGATATTGGGTCATGAACTTGAGGTTCTTGTTGTAAGTCATTTGTCACTAAAGATGTGCACATGGTCTAGAGGGACCTGGGCAGGCTGCTGAATTGGACTGAAGAGTCTTTCTCAGGTTCATCAAAGAAATGGGAAGTTCCTGCATCTGCTCTGCACAGATGTACCCCTAAGGAGTACTGAGGCACAGCAAAGGACCATGAGCCAGCCATGTACTTTCATGGCAAAGGCATCCAACAGCATCCTGCCCTGCAGTAGGCAGAGCAGTGCCAGCAGGTCAAACATGAGGGTCCTTCCCCTCTAGTCAGAAGATGCTGGACCATATGTGGAATGCATTCTCCAGTGCTGGGTTCCCCAGGACAGGAATATTACGGACTTTCTGGAGTGAGTCATCTGCAAGCCCATGGAGATGATTAAGGACTAGAGAGCCTGGAAGAGCTGTGATTGTGTATCCTGGAGAAGAGAAGGATCAGCGGGATCTTAGCAATTTGTATAAATACCTGCAGACAGGAGAGCCAGGCTCTGTTCAGTGGTGCCGGGGACAAGATCAGAGACAATAGGCACAATATGAAACACAAGAGGGTCCATCAGAATGTCAGGAAAGTCTGCTTCCTTAGAGATATTCAAAAGCCATCTGGGCAAGGTCTTGGCCAGCCTTCTCTGTCTTGAGTAGCGGTGTTGGAATACATGATCTGCAGAGGTTCCCTCTAACTGGTGGTTCTGTGATTCTTTGACTGCAGTCAGTTTATATTTCATATAAATATTAATTTTCTTAACACTGCAATATTCATTAAAAAAAACCATAAATCACAAAGAAAGGATATTTCACATATCTAATATTAAGAATTATTTGTGTTCTAAACTCATTCTGATTTCAGTCCTGATGTTTCATTCTGTTGTAGGCTTCCATAAAAATCCATGATGTTGCTGACTGGAACATAAAAAGTAATGTTTTTGCTCTGGGTGTTAGATGATAGAACACATTACATATTATGTTTTTTCAGTTCCCCGGAACTTGCTGAATCTTTAACCTTTGAGAGTGGAAGTTTATGTCCAACTTCCACGGAAGCAAATTTCAGCTGTTTCTGAGAAGCATGTGAAAAACTGCAGAAATCATACTAACCTTCATTTGGAGGGCCTTTGATCTGGAAGCAGTGTTATCAAGTGGAAAGAAAAGAGCCCAATTTTTAATTTTTTGCAGGAAACAAATGCTCAGATAAATTTCTTAAAATTATTTGGCATCTTTACTGTTACAGAAAGGAAGAATTTCAGAAAAAAAAAAGGCTAGTGGTGAAGCTGAATCCAGTGAGCAGCGTGTACCCTGTTCTTGCAGCACAATTAAAGTATAAGGCTGTAACCTCTCATTTTATTCTGAGCTGTTTCCTTTCACCTTTACAATTGTAAGAAACTTTGAAACACAATATTCAGCTTGCAGTATTTGACTATGAAAAAAAAAAAATTTCTTCAAGTCACACATACATAACTATGCCAAGGGTGCATTTCCTCAAGTACTATGCAAATTATGATAATCTTTTTCTACGCGGCTTAGTTGTATTGTTATTTCCTTAGATTCCACAGCTATTCTGAGCATTTTAAGACAAACTTAAAATACACATTTTTAATCCAAATAATTTCTGTTACAGGCCCAGATATGGCACATAGGCCCTACAGCAGTCAACTATGTAGCCTATCTACCTGTCAAGATTATTTTGGTAATTAGTATTTCTTAAAAAAATATATAAGCTATGACTTTTAAAACAACATTAGGTATTTTCATTATGTTGGAATGAAAATGTGCATTACAAGATGGCATAGCTGGCTAAAAAGCTAAGAGTGGAAGGAGTTGCAGGGCTTTGTAAATGTGGGGGATATGAAAGGAGTTAGAAATAATGTCAGACAGTGCCCTGGGTGCATGTGAGGAATTCCTCTCTGACAATCTGTCATTACAGTGGGCAGATACTGTTTTACAGAATTGCATTTTTAAAGCGAAGAAGCTGTCTTATCCTAAATAAAAACAAAATTGTAACGGTGTACTTGTGTTTGAAGTAGTAAAAGCCCCAGTATACATGGTCAGATATATTGGCATTGAAAAGAGATTTGAATACCTTTAGCTTTCACAGTATTTTGATGGTAGTTACATACATTAATGCTCATTTCATTTGTAGCTGTGTGGTACATAGATGAACAGAAAACATTCCAGGTTAATGGAGAGATTTTTATGTATGTTTCTTTTCTACCTTGATAGAAGCAGCATCTCACATGCTCGTATCTTGGTTACAACTGCACGCAACTTCTTTTTAATATCATTTTCCTTCCAGTGTCACTTAGAGTTCTTATTACTGACATATCTTCATATTCTTGATTAAACCCATTATTAACTGGTCTTGATGGCTGGTCATAAATCCATTCACTTTGCATGGTAGCGCTGCTCTCTGTATTTCTCAAGTTATTTTTACACTTTGTATGGCACTGGTAAATCTGTTGCAATAGGCACAACAACATATATTGTTAGGCAGTAAAAATGTTTCCATCAGATACCTCATCTGTTTAGATAACAGATGGCTAACTTTACTAGGCTATCAGTCCAGTGTTTATTCTGAATTGGTTTAAAAGTTGTTATGCATATCAAAATGCAGTGTGAATATACTATTTTTAACTACAACTTCATGATTGTCAGAGACTATTAATAACTATTATTTTTAGTAGTAAAAGTGTTAGTAATGTGTAAGCTAAGTTACTAATATCTATGTAGTTACTGTTTTATAGCTTATTTGGTTCTAACTTAATAAACGTGGAATATAGCCAGATGTGGGCCATTATCATACAGCAGAATAATTATGGTACATTTTGGTTTAACATTATTTAGAATTAATATCTTACAGTGTTAGATTAATTCATTTCAGTTAATTAGCATCTTATATGATGAATTCTAAGCCTTTACAGGTAACAGAGTAATGGTGATTCATATTGTACTCAAGAAATGGGCTGGAAGTGTGTCTGGCTATGTACCAGTGGTTTCATGTAGTGCTTCTCCAGTTCCCAGTACTATCCTTCAAGACGTTTGTGTGCTGTTACTTTGGAAAAAAATAGGGCATGGGAGTAGTGTGGGAGACATTTTCATTGATTCTTAGGTAGTATAGAACGGGTTTTTTGGAGATAGATGTCTTCTTTTGAGGAGGATCCCCAAGTGAGCGCTTGTAATGACACAGTTTTCAGGCACAGTTGTTGGGATAGTGTCTTGCTGTGTCCTCCTCTAGACATGGAAGCCCTGAGACAGTTTGGCAGAAGTAAGAAGAGTGGAACAGCTGAGTGGATTTTAGACTCAGAAGAGGCAGGTCAGACTTCTTTTTGAGGTGTGTACAGAAGGTGCCTTTAACCAGCCATGACACACTGAATTTAAGCAGTGGACTGTGAGGGCCAAAGGACCTTTGAGTCATCCACTCCCACTTTCATTAGTTTACACTCTGGTTTTGACACAATGTATATTTTCATGACAGGAAACATTTGTCATTTAGTAAAGAAATTACCTTTAAAAGTTCCTAACTTTATAAATTTCAGTGTTGTTCTATGTGGCAGCTTGAGCCTGGCCAGCAGCCAAGCATCTGCACAGCTCCTTGCTTGCTCTCTTCTCCATCCCCAGATTGGGACTGGGGAGAGAATATGAAGAACAAAACCAAAAAAACTCATGTGTCAATATAAGGACAATTTAACAGGTGAAGGAGAGAGGAAAAAATTTTAAAAAGCAAAAAAAAAACGAAACAAAAAATCCCCACAAGTGATGCAGGGGAAATCACTCACCACCTCCATCCAGCAAAGCAATGCCCAGCCAGTCTGTGAGCAATGGGAAACTCAAAAGCAACTCCTCTACCTCAACTTTTATTGCTGAGCATCTCTTGCCCACTCCCAGCCTCCTCTTTGGAGTAGCAGAGTGAGAAACAGAGAAAGCTTTGATGCCATTCAAGCACTGTTCAGCCGTCACTGCTGTGATCTCAACACTGTTTTAACCACAAATCGAAACCACCACCATTTGGACTGCTATGTAAAAATAAACTCCATCCCAGTTCCCTGCTGCTGCTTGCTAAATGTGCTCACAGCAATTAATTTTGGGAGAGACTTGGTTGGCTCACCCTGTATATTCAGACGCAATACATCCTCTGTCAGGCTTGTGCTGCTGCTGTATTTTAGCAAGATTTGACTCTACCACATCACTCTCTAGCAAGAGTTCACTGTGCCACTTAATACTCATATCTTGTCTCCTACCTGAACTCTGTGAAAATTGCTTGTTTTGTTGCGGCTTTGAGGTAACAGTACTTAGCAACTGGTTGTTAAAGAAAACAAAACCCAAACCTTGACCTAGAAGGTCAATCAGATACCGTAAATATCTTTGTAATTCTTGTGACTTATGTCACTGGTGCTGAGTCCTAATGAAGTTCTTGACTGTCTGGCAGTATCAGCAGAGAGAGAATGGTTGCCATAATGGCAGGTTCAGTAACACTGAAGTAGCAGTACCTTTAAGCAGCACAAGCTGAGAAAGACAGAACAGTGAAGGAAATCCTGCCTTTCAGTCAGGATTTGGCTCTCTGAAAGATCCATCTCTCTAGACTTAGAAGAGCTACTGGTTTAAAACCATGCTGATTCCTTCAGAGCTGAGTTTTGTTCCCATAAGCCTGTGTAAGCTGGGTACTTATTCCCTCTTGATCTGATTTAGCACATATTTTTTTAATTTAGGGACTCTACAATAGTAATTTTGAGGAGAGATAATGGTGAAGCAGGAGTTTTTGAGGTCTCATGTAAATTATAATTTGGAATTACACTTCCAGGTGCAGACCTTGTAAACGTAAGTAGAGCACGTTGTACTATTGAGGGATAGGCAGGAATGTAGTGTCCTCCATGCTTTCAAGGACTTCTGATGCTCATTTGCCTCAAGTTATGGCATAGCTCAGTTGGCTTCAGCACAGGTTTGTTTGCTTCCAAATGGTTTAATTTACACAAAAGATATTACCAAGTAGGATCAAAGTAGAACTATTAATTAACTGTCTTTTTAGGATTTGGTTCCATAAAAAGTACTGGATTAAAATGATTATGAAGTTTTTCCTGAAGTGAGGAACAGAAACACAACTAGGAAAGAGTGAAGGATTTTTAAAATACAATGGGAAACATACAAACTCATCCTAGGTTTAGACATTTTTGTATACAAACAAATGTTTTCTTGTTCTCTTGCAAAAGACTTTCCAAGTATTCCAGCTGTCAGGGTGCTGCACTGCTGGCCAGGTAAATGTCTAGCAGGAGCCCAAACCAGCTAGGGGGTGGGGGTGGGCAAAAAACCCTGGCAGGACTGGTTGGTTGGCCAGAACATAAGACAAAAGATGAGCAGACAGTGATGTGTTTCTAGAGGAGCTCATGAAATTAGGAGCTGGAGCCCAGAAGCATCAAACAAGCAGGATATGTTTCAAACTACTAATCACTTTCTGCATTTGTTTTCTCTTTTGTTTCCCAGTAAAGATAACAAGATCAGCCAGCAACATAGGAAAGAGCTTCCCTGTTTTCAGCAAGCTCAGGAAAAAACCGCTTGTAATTTGTCTGTATGTCATGGCTTTCCTTTTTTTTTTCATGACCATGTTCTCAAAACAGGGTGGGGGCTATACCTCTAACTCTTTAGTTAATAGAAAATAGAGGGACATTTTACTTAACCACAGGTAAATATTCAGGCTATTTTACTTATTGTTTCTTTCCATCAGAGGACGCTACCCATCTTTAGGTTTGTATTATTTGTTTTTGAAGTTATTACTTACTCCAAAAGATATGAAAGCTGTGGTGACAAAGATGGTGTATCCAAGAAGAAGGAACCAAGCCCACCAGATCTCATCTGATGCTGTATAGTCTTTGCATTTCAAATCTGGAACAAAGAGAAGGAAAATTAAGTATTTGAGTAGAAATTGAGTAAGTATTTGAAACAGAAAAAATCAGCTTTTCTGATAAGATTTCATTTGAAGAATTAGTGAGAATTGACCAAAAAGCACAGTTATCTTTGTTTTCATCACTTTTTTTTTACTGTTTTTTCAGCTGTAAAGCTTCTCAAGAGAGATCTCATCTTTGTTTTACTCCAGACATGAGATTTTTGAACCTGTTGTAAATTACTTATGAAATGGAAAATAAACAAGATTCTCTGTTTAGTAGAAGTGAGGTATCTGAAAACATCTGTTATGTAGAAAAAGCAATGTAAATTATAATTATCTTACTAAGTCTCAGATAATTTTTGCTTCCTTTTTTCTTCCTTTTTTTTTTCCCAAGCTAAAACAAACATATGCTCATGGTGTAATTATCAATAGAATTTCCTTGATCACTGTGATTTTTTAGAGACTCTGAAGAATTGTTGGACAATTGTTAAATACAATGTGAAAATGGGAATGAGAGAAATGCTTTGTGGCATTTTAGCACTTGCTAATGCAATTTTCTGGAAAGTTCATATGAAAAAAATTTGGCTCATGTAAAACAGTGTATTTCAGTCACTGAGGCCATATGCTCAGCAGAATTCTGGAAATTCAATTCATAATTAGAAGACAGGGAAAAGTTATAAATTATTGTAAAAGATTTTACCATCAAATGGAAAGAAAACTCCACTTCCATATATCCCTACTTCTGTGTATGCTCTCTAAAAAAACTCACACTGGTTGTGTGAATTTACTGTACATCTTCTGATAAACTAGAAGAGAAAGCACAAACTGCATTTTTCAAGAGACCATTTGTTTATAAAAACTGAAGAAAATTATAAAGACAGTTATCAGGGACTTAGTTTGGGTGTTTTTAAGTTTGGCATAAAGACTCAGCAAATGTTTGTGGAGGAGATTAAGAAAAAGTATTAAAATAAATATGTAAATGATGCCATATATTTTGATCTATAAATATTTAGAATTTTATAAAATATATAGTCAATGTTCTACTGCACAATGAACTGAACTGGTTTAGATCCACAGGAACTCACTGTCCCTGAGAAGTCTGTCCAGCTGCATAAAGAGGTAGCACCAAAGGTTGTGCCTACCCTCAGCTACTCGTATGACTGTACACTGCTCCTTCTTTACACCCTTCTTCTGGCAGACACCAGCAGTGGGAGAGAAGGTAGGAAGGCTGAAGGAAAATTTATTTCGCCTTGCACACATCAAATTTGTTTTCTAACATTCCCTTTTCCGTCACTCCCAAACGCTCCTTACCATGCACAGTCAGTTTGGTGCCATTTCCACATTTGCCCTGGATTTTCTCTGTTAGCATCACATCACAGAAATAGGAGTTACTGGCGTTCCGGTCGACGTTGCTCAGTTTTAAGATGGAGAATCCCCTGAGGATGTTTTTGGTAATGTGCACTTGTGACCCGCCTGTGCTGGGGCTCGACTGGAGACTCTGCTGGTTGTGGCAGTGGGGACCTTTCCTCCAGTACACAACCGGCTCCTCGTTCCCCTCGTTGGGGTACTCAAATACACACAGCATCCACACCGTGGAGTTGAGAAGCACGCTGGCATCTCCAGGGAATTGCATGACCGAAAGTTCTGGCCCGCTGCTGGCTGTGGGGTGTAAATAAAGCACGTGCAAGTGAACTGAGGAATGCTCTCATCAGAAGAGCAGCCTTGGCCTGTGGAGTACATGGCTGTGGCCCATACACGGATATAGAGAGAGCCACAGCTCCAGGCACATAGAGTGAAAGGTGCACGCGACAGGAGCAAACAACAGTTTTGCTACAGCCTTACAAGAATCCATAAAATCAGGTTTCCATTGTAAATGTTCTTGTATTTATGAAATTGCTTTCAAATGAAACAGGTTTTTGTCTGTTAAGGGTTGCATATGCATTTTTATATGGCATTTAATGAGAAAAGATAAAACTTTCTTTTAAATATTAAGAAAAAAATAAGAATATTTTTAAAATATCTAGTTACTTCTGTTTTTATATAGTCATTCCTTTTAGACTTTCTGTCATTTCATAGTGTCATGGAATGGTTTGGGTTGGAAGGGTCCTTAAAGATCATCTAGTTCCAACCTCCTGCCATGGGCAGGGGACACCTTCCACTAGATCAGGTTACTTAAAGCCCCATCCAACCTGGCCTTGAATGCTTCCAGGGATGGGGCATTCACAGCTGCTCTGGACAACCTGTTCCAGTGCCTCACCCCCCTCACAGTAAAATATTTCTTCTTAGTATCCAGTCTAAACCTTACCTCTTTTTAGTTTAACTGTCATTCCTTGTCCTATCATTACATGCCCCTTAAAAGGCATGTAACAATGAACATATGTACTAAGAAATGAATTTTCAGAAATTACTGGTGTTTATTGAAAGAGATTTCTGAAAGCTAACATGAAACACCTTTTAAAATGATAATAATCCAGAAGAGTTTCCAGGCCTCACTTTTAATTAGGGCAAAAAATAAATCTATGAAAACATCAGAATAGCACATCAATAGCAAAATTTCACTACCCATAGAAAATCAGTCTCACCTCAGTTGATCGAAGGAGAGATAGATAAATTTGTGAAGGGAAAGAGATGTCTCATATCTGAAATATCTTTTGCATTTGTATCAGGCTATAAAAAATATTAGTCCCAAATAACATTTTTTTTCTTTTAAGTTCTTTGGTTTAAGTGACTACATACACTTTTAAAATTTCTCCAAGATACAGTTTAATAAAAATCTGGAAATAATATATTGTTCAGATCAACTAATAATAAAAATACCTATGTAGATATGAACACATTTTCTACTTTTTCATTCAGATATAATTTTAATTTTGTGTCAGATGCACTTTTAATTTCTATCTACACTTTTAAGTATTTTTATACTTTTTTTCCCCTAAATTTTTCTTTCCTCCATAAAACAGCAGCTTGAAGAGTTTAAGGAGTAAAACTAAGCAAATGACACTTTTATCTTTGATTATTCAATTAGCATTCCCTTTCTCAGGCAGTTAGGGTTTGGTGAATTCTGGGCTAAAATAAATAAAGACAAAAAATCCTTACTTACCAGCAAAGTGAGTGACGTAACTTGTCATAATTAATATACCAAGTTGCATCATTTTCCTGAGATTGCTAATGCAGAGATTTTAAAACCTCAGCCAAGACTACTGATAACACTGCTTTCAGCAAGTAGTTGAGAAGTAAATTCAAGCTCTCCTAAAATCATGGTTTTAATCTTGTTTTCAAGGGGAGGTTCTTGTGGCTTCATGCACTGTAGCTACTTATCTTTGTACCCTCAGACATCCTGGACACTACAACGTACTAGCTTCTAATATGGTTTCAAATTCAACTCCACTGGGATTATTTTTCCATTCTGAGAATTTTCTTCAGATGACTGGGAGTAGAATTGGTTATGTATAGCAGATTTTCTAGAAGCTGCCCATCTAAAGAAACCAAAATGCTAAAACTCCCTAATATTGGGAGCAGTGCCTATGATGCAATACAGCAAAGTTTGCAGTAGACACCTAATTCTGATGCTTTTCCTCAAAGTTCCATTTGTGCCTTAAACACCACATTGATGAAGACGACTTTGCTTTATCTAGTATTGATCTAATTAGAGAAGCCAAAAGTACTACAGGAATGATTCAGAGGAAACATTATTTCTCTTTGCTGAAATGATATTGAGTGTTTAATTATTGTCCTGCAGCCCAGGACATGTGAATATTAGCTGCATAAAACTGTAAGATGGCAAAGAGGGCAATGTATTTAACCTCCTAATACATACCTTCTGAATTTATGGGAGCCCACTTAAGTTAGTTAACATCCTTGCAGCATCCTCTATAGACTATTAAATTTCATCCAAAAAAAGTACTCCCTGGCTTAGCTAAAACTTGTTGCCCAGCCTCACTGCCTTCAGATTTAAATGTTTGGGTTTGACTAAGAGGTAATTTCCATGGGAATATCCAGTTTCGATCTGAAGGCTTTGAGAGCTGGAGAGTCAACACATTGAATGATCAGCTGCTGAAATGACTAATCACTGCCACTGTGAATGGCTGTGCCTTAGTTTGTATTCTGAGCTCTGTCTTCAGCTTCTCATCACTGAAATTGCTTTGCATCTCCTCTATCGCCCTTTAGTACTCCCCCTCTTTTTTTTAAGGTGGTACTTATACATTATATAGGATAATTTTCTGACATTATTTAAAAAATATCCAGAATTTCTTGCAGCTGCTGCGATTTAAAGTTGGACTCCTTTAAAACTCCTTTATTCAGGGTTAAAAATCTAATTTCTATTCTTTTCTCCCTCCGTCTTATTTATAGATACAAGAATATTCCTTGACAGAGTCCTACTGGGAATTCACTGTCAGCTGATTTTCTATTTAAAATGTATCTTTTCAAAGTCATTGCTTTCTTATGTGGTACAGGAATATCACACATTCCTTAAATAAAATTAAGGCTACAATCAAACCCTCCAGCTTTCCAGTACTAGCTATATAAGGATGTCTCCTCAGTGGTAACTTTCAGAGGTATTTTGTTAAATTGATCTTCAGCCACTGATTGTATACTCTAATATTAACTTGCACTTCTGTCTTAAAGAATTCCATTCTTTTAATTTACATTTATTCAAAGGTACATCCCAGGGAAAAAAAAAATTGTGTTACCTCATTTTGTTATCAGCAGATAAACACATGTATTTAATTATTTTTATCAACATTTGAATATAAGAATATCTAATTGGGTAGTCTTCTTATTCATCATATCTGAAACTAAGCAGGTTAGATAGAGGGAAAAAAAAAAAAAAAGAAAGTGCAAACCAGCAATTTTCCTGTTATTAGATTGTAACTCCTCAGATAACACTCTGCTTTTTGTCTATAACATTTTGAAAAACAGTGACAAAAGCCCTTTAAGATACCAACTCTAATAGGAAAGAAGAGAAAACTGATCAAAGACAAGCATAAATAAATTAATGAAGCTAGTCTGGGATTCATGTGTGCATTTAAGCAGCTGTTCAGTATCAGAACAAACAGGGTAGGGGGTTTTTTTGATTGTTTTTCCTGAAAATTAATTTAATTAATGATATAGCAATGAAGTTATTTTTCACTCTAACTCAGTGTTTATCTTAGTATCTTGACTCAATGAATTTGGTCCTGATAAAGTTAAACATGATCTTAATAATATGTAATTGCAATACTGCTGAACTATACTACTGAGTAGAATTAAAGGCTATAGATAAGCATCGGTTTATTGGCTGAATATCCAGAAAACAGGAAGACCTGCCTACAGTTGCCACTAACTAAATCATTAAAAATTTCTATTTTAATTGTTTGAAGTTTCTGTGTTACTGGTATACAAGGCAAAAAAGTAGGTATTATCTTTCTAAAATACTAGAGAAAATTACTAATGAGCTGAAATCCTGCCATAGCCTCGAGATTCGACTCACCAAGATCTGTGTTCATACTTATGGACAAGCTTGTGCTTAACTCTTTTTCTATTCATTACAGATGTTTGAGAAGAAGCTGTGTCCTATAGGAGTGATGAGCATGTGGCATAAGCACTTTCAGGAAGAGAAATCAGATGATTTTTGTACTTAGCTATGCGAGTGAAACTTCTGGCCAAAAAACCATGACAGATTTGAAATAATGAAGAGTTTAAATAAGATAAAATATAAAAATGCTCTTCTATTGGCACAGAATAGGGAGTATTAAAATGCCCTTGACTAAAAAGTGCTTTTACTCCCTAGCACAGGAGAGATATTAATCTTTAAATATTTTATATTTTCTCTGTGCACTAAATGGCTGACAGAGAAGATTTTAAGGTTTGAAACATCCAACAAGTTAGGAAATGGGCAATGACATTATAAATCTTAAAAAGAAGTGCATAACTTTGAGATACCTAAGGATCAGGGAATCAATGTGTAGATCTATTTCAGGACCATCTCATGATGAGAATAAGAATAGGGTCTATGATGATATTAATGAGATACCAACAAAAAAATACAATCACATTTAGATTTTCTGTCATGTCAGTCCTGTGTGGTTTCTTATTCCAGCTTCAACTGTAATTCCAGGGAATTTAGAAATTAGAGTCTGATTACCTGAAAAGTATATTTTTAATTTTTTGCTGAACTAAGGATTAGATACAGGCTTATAAAAAATGTCAATACTTACTAAAAAGGCCTTAATTCCACCTGATTATTGACCTTGCACAGGACTGGAGAAAAACGTGGATGTATGTAATGAATAGACAAGCTCCTCCATTATCAGCATTATTTTCCACTATGCTAAGACTTTTGTGATAGTTGAGAAAGTAACTGAGTGGCTGCCTCACTGCTCTGTGGTTGCAGTCTGGAGGAGTGGTATGGTTATGTAGTGGCTAAATGAAAAAACAAGTATATAATTTATTTTGATAACAGTATCACCGAGAGATGAGAAAATAAATGCTGTGCTAATTTCCAACTGAAGCAGTGGCAAAGGATAACAAGACATGAGGGATGACTCAGTCTCAGGCAGTAATATTCTTTACCAATCCTCATTTGGAGGTATTTGTCTGTGAGAAACAATCAAGCATTTTATGAAATCTTTAAAAGTGGAGGTGAATGTGGCCATATGAAATAAAGCAGTGTCTTATAGTTTGACAACCAACCCCAAACCTACTTTACAATATAGAACAACTTAAAACAGGCATCTCCTTTGCATATGTTAAACAAGTAGCATAACATACATTCAGTTCGTTGTTTAAGTTTATTCATTATAGATTTCAACAAAGCAGGCAAACACAATAAAATCTTCCTAATGGTGCAAAACAGCAGACTTATGGAATAGCTGCTCTGGTGAGGCTGGAGACCTTTGAGAAGGATGAAGCAAGAATGACACAGATGTCATGGATCCAGCACTGGCTGGTGATGGAGGATGTGATTTGTTGCTGCTGAGTATGTATAGCCTCAGGATTTCTCTGTGTTTTCTACTCAGTTGTACAAAGTGAAAGCGAGTTGCAGCAATAGCAGACTGAGAGAACCTACCAAACTCCAAAGCTGCTTTATGACCAGTGATTTGCTCCTGAAAACTTCAGAGCAAACCTGCAGGTTCCCCAGTTGAAGCTGAGGATGTAAGCTCCTGCTGGGTGTCTCCATAACAAGGCATTGTCTCTCCTAGTAGGAAGTTGAAGTCACTGGACAATTCTTTTTAATGAAAAACAGAAAAATACAGGAGTATAAGTGAAATTCAGAAGGGAAAAGTAAATACTCTAATGGTACCCTTCATTCCCAGAGAGAGAGAGAAAATGGATGAAATCACAGATAAAATACGGAAGAGCATGTAGCCTTATTTGACCAAATTTACAGGCTTATTTTAATTATTTAGAAGTTCTTAATTTTTATAGCCAAGAGTGGGTATGCCATCAACACCAGAATATTTACCGTGTGTATACATCTCTTTACTAACCACTATGAATTAAAATTGCCATTAGTCATTTGAAATCTGGAAACCAAATTTATGCAGTGTTCCCTTCAATAAGTTGCTCCATCCCTGGAAGTGTTTAAGGCTGGGCTGGATAGAGCTCTGAGCAGCCTGGTCTAGTGAAAGGTGTCCCTGTCTATGGTAGGGGGGTGGAACTAGGTGATCTCTAAGGTCCCTTCCAGCCCAGGCCATTCTGTGAAAAGCAGATATGGATAGAGATGCCACCAGTGCATGTCAGTAGTGGATCTGCAGCTTGGAAATTAGAGTAAGTTGTTTCTGAAGCCAGCTACCCCAGGATTGTTATGTGTTACTACTAAATTAAAAACTAGTTGCTGTTTAAACAAAGATCATCGGAAGAAAATAGCTTGATTGAATTATAAAAAATAAATGTTATGCAAGTAAGAAAACTGACTGTTAATGAACATTGCTGGGTGGACTCTTAGCGGCTGGTTTAATCAGAATAGTTGGAGATAAGGAATGTGATACTTTCCACACAGAGCAATGTAGAGCCTGTCACCAATCCATTTCTCTCTGTGGACACAACTACACGCAGACCTGTTTTCCCCTCTATATGACGCAAGCTTCCACATTCTGGAGGCTTCCTTCATGTTCTCTGAGTAGGCATGGAATAAGCTTAGACTAAACCAGCTTCATTTAGCTGTCTGTGTGAGTAAGGGGTATTTGAGCAGCCACCACAGACAGTGGAGATGCTGTCACTGTATGTACAGGAGTCTGAGACACTTCAGCTGTCCAGCTCATAGGAGTCTACAATATATTGAGATGACTTAGTCTTCCTGGGGGTTCTTTTCTTGAATCCAGCACAGAGAGATCCAAACCCATTGTTAAATCTCTAACAGAGCACTCAAGCAGGCTAGTGGCACTAAATTCTATCAGGCTGCATGAATCAAAATATTTCTACCAAAAATTTACATAGTGGTTCAACATCCTGATCCTGGAGACTCTTGAAACTGATAATTCCATAGTTTCACTAATCATATATGATCATCTAAGAGAGCATGTAGAGACCCAGTCCTTCATCTGTGTTCAGACAATTCTTAATGTGCGTGGTCAGCTCTGAACTGTCTCAAAAAACCTTTAATGAACATGTCTTTTTCTGATGTTTTACAGCACTTGCTTAAGAAATGAAAGCTACAGTCTTTCCTCAGTTCACAAAGGGGAAATTTTGCATTTCTCAAAGCATCAGAACACAGTACAAATCGAGCTATTATAGAGTCAAAACACCCTTCCTTTGTTGTTTTTTTCTCCATCTTTGTTCCCTTGGGTCTTGCCTGCATTTAAAGTGGAGATCCTCTGATCTGGAAGTATAATGTACCCTGTTAAACTTCAGAAAGTTTAATGCAGTGCTTTTCACTGTCTGCTGATGCACCAGTTTACCAAATAGCCAGGAACCAAACTATTTTGTTTTTATAGATCAATATCAAACCTTTAAAATCCGCACAGATATCTGAAGGCAGCTTGGGCAAAGCACAAAATTGTCATGTTACGTATTCCCACTGAGAAACCAATTCAATAAAGAAGCCATAGATTTTTATATTGACTTTGGTTTCTAAGCTCACTTGAGATGTAACTACATTTAGGCTGCCCTGTGATAAGATCGTCTCAAAGCTCTAAACACAAGAGTCCCAGAAAACCAATGAGAATACCTCTTGAGATAAGAGTTGTGTTCAGGTGGTAGGACACTCTCACGCAGAAAACAAAAAAAAAAAAAAAAAGAAAAAGAAAAATACCTTCTGACACATCCTGTTCACACAATGATGATATAATTGTCATGTAAACTGATGTTACTGGCAACCACACACTCCCAGAGAAATCTTCACCTTGCACTATGTTTTGAAGCATCAACCCTATCAATTGCATTGTACAGTTATGTGGACTGAGCTTCATCTGCCCAGCTGTTACCTTTTCCTTGGTTAAGTGTGTGATAGTCCTTGTAAGAGTCTCAGTCTCATGAATGCTGCCATCACAGTGAAAACTCTGGAGCAGATGCTCTTACACTTCACTGGCCAGTGAAAAGACTAAGCCAGGTGTAAGTCAATCCTTACATGAGGTACAAAAGAAATTTTTATCAGAACTATCCTTTGAAGCTTCAAACAGAAAAGATGAAGACTTCTCAGAAGTATCTCTTCACTACCAAGTCAACAGGTGCTTTCTCATATCAAAAGTAAGCAATATGCTTATCAAGCTCAATGTTCATGCTCTTCATCTGTTGGCAGGAAGAACAAAAATACTATGAGATTTTTATGTACATCAGTTTCACTTTGAGACATATTCACTCTCTTTGGAGCAATTCCTCTGACAGATTCTGATAATTTTCCCCTTTCAAGAAGGCATTAATTTTATTATCTAGCATTCCCTAAAGTCTTAATTTTTTTAAAATTGCCATTGACTTCAAAAAAACTCGAGGTGCAGGATACAAGTCTGAAATATGATTCTGTTCCTTGAAGTATTGATAGTTTCTCTAGTGCTTATGTCAGTGTTGATGGACAAGTATAGAACAAGACAACCACTCTGACTCAGAAAGCACTGTGTTAGTGTCCTTCAAAGCCCATTCACATTATCACAGTATTTAGAAATTCTGCCACTTGTATATCAAGTCATGGACTTCTATCTCTACAAAAGGTATATTTCATGCATGGAAATAGAGAATTCAAAGAGGGGAGATACAGGAAGGAAATGTAAAAACTTGAAAAAGAGGAAGATATTATCCTAAAAATAAATGTAAAAACACAAACTTATTTGTCTTTAGATCAGTGATCCCCAGTCTACAGTTCCCAGACAGAATGTTTCCTGAAAAAACCATTAATGTTCTTTACAGATGCACAAATTAAATCACCTGATGAGGATTGCTTTACTCTATGAGAATAAAGGCTCTGATTCCTAACAATATTCTTTGTATTGGCAGGGGGATAAGCAGAGGCTTACATTATAGAATCGTAGAATGGTTTGGGTTGGGAAGGACCTTAGAGATCATCTAGTTCCAATCCACAGCCTGTCTTTATCTTTTACTTTAATAAATTTATCTAGAGTTCACAATGCTGGCCACCTTTTACCTTCATCCAGCAGTTAATGACCATCTAAGAAAAAGGACCTTAAAGCTTTTTCAGCAGCCCAGCATATTTGGTCTCATCCAGCAACAATCACAGGTGTTAATAATGAGGAAACTAAATGACTGTTTTCTATCCCTGTGGAGAAGACAGCAGCAATCAGAGAAACAGATGGGATAGCAAGAGTGGTAATTCAGATTCTTATACACACGAGACTGAACTGCAAAACAGTTGGTTGTTACGTTAAACAGCAATTGTTTTATGTGTTACACTGTCAAACTGAAACAGTGAAAATACTATGCGTGTTAAACCACTGATAGTGACTTGAGATAAAACATTTTAATTTGCTCTCTTAGTGTAGTTTGTTGTTGTTGTTGTGTTTTTTGTTGTTGTTTTTTTTTTAAGGGTAGAAAAACCCACAGGAAAATGGATGCTTTCTACTGCTAGTCTAGTGGGATTTCCAACCACCAGAAATCTGAATATCCAAGGCTATATTATGCGATATTGGCTAGTTTTAGGGTAGGTAGATAGTTTCAGAATCAGAGTTGATACAATTTTTGAGCCTTTGAGGGCAATCACTCTGGGTGAATCTGGAAGGAAGAAGTAATGATGAAGTTTTACAGGTCTGTTGTGATACCCCTCTGTTCTGTGAGGAGCACAGGTAGATTTTCCACAAGCAGAGAATTCCTGTCTGCATCTGTTTTTTTCTTTATGCCTCAGAAGATAAGGCAAAGATTCTTCCCATGTTTTCAAATCCTGCTTTTGAAAAGAAAGGTCAAGCATTATTGAAATTCTCTTCAATAATACTTAATAATAGAGTGATCTGTTCAAAAGAAAGTAAGGTAATCATGTGAAGGATGATTGAGGAGGTCGGGAAAGACGAATGCAGACAACCTATCAATTCTGCTTCCCTCATCTTTCCCCTCTGTTTCAATTCCATTTTGTACTTTGTATATGACCATTATGTCCTGTTTGAGAAATCAAATGTGGGAAAAATAATGGAATTGCATGAAGTTCTCTTATTCTGGTCTCTGACATCATTAGCTTTATAATTATACTGATTTTTGAAAACATAAACAAACCTAGTGTTAATGACATGAAACTTCACATTTTCAGCCAGTTCTGCTACCTATACCATACTTAGATTACGATAAGCACATTGCATTGTTTAATTTGTTTTTATTTACCATGTATATTGAACTAGATCTAGAAGCTTATACTTACTGAAACATCTAATTTTCTTCTTGTTCATTTAATCAGAATTGTATTGTAGAAACATGCATAATTAGCTGTGGAGGTTATATGGAAACATTACATCATAAGCAAATAACTAGGGCACAAATTAGTACATAATCTTTACTGAACCATTTAAACCTTTGAGTCTCAGTTTACCTTTTGTAAAGCTGGAGGAGTGATAATTTTTTTTTCTATTTGCATTCTGTAGATTTCTAGGGGTATCACACCAGCAGCTGCATCCTCCATTTACTTATACAATGTCAGAGAGAAACATTTTAATATTCTTGGTGTGTTGTCATTTTAGTGTTACAAAGACATCTGAAGATTATGTGGAGCTTCTACTTGAACAAAGTTGTAAAGGTGGTCAGGTAGAAACAGACTAAGTCTGGCTTTTCACAAAAGCCAGTGCTCCAGCAGCCCCAACACTGTCACTGAGTCTTTTAGCTATGTAGAATTTCTCAGGTTTTTTGGTTAGTTGGTTTTATGTGTTGGGGTTTTTTTGTTTGGTTGGGGTTTTTTTGTTTTGTTTTGTTTTGGTTTGGTTTTTTTTGTTTTCATTTTTGTTTTTGTTTTGGGCTATTGTACTGTTTTGCTTGTTTTTTGTTGGTTTAATTTTTGTGTTGGTTTTATTTTCTGGGATAGGAGGAAACTGTTCAATTAGCAGTTATAAGATTGGGAGGTTTAAATCTGTTAACATTACAACAAAATTGTAATGTTTAAGCTCCCAAAAGAACATTACTGAGTGCTGCAGGGACTCTATTTAGGAAATGCCCATTTACTTACAGCAGTAAAGAGGAAATGGTAAAATTTAGATGTCCATGCTGTAAGATAGAGCACTGAAGATAAGGGAAAAGGTTCGTACTTTTAGGAAGGTACTTACAGGAGTTACAGGAAATTCTTAAAAGTCTTTATTTTATAGTCATAGTACTTTAATTTGTTGCTGTAGTGATGAAACAGTTTAATTTTTGTATTTGAAACTTCAATTAAATATTCTTCTCACATGAGAAATGTGAGGAATTTTAGGAACTTTTAGATTATATAACCGCTAAGGTTAGCAGCCATGTTTTTTGCAGCAGGTGTAGTAGCTGAAGGATTTGTTCATTGCCATTCTGCCTCCATTTGCTGAACCATAAGTATTCTTTAAATGGCAGTGACTGGTCACCATGATGCATCAGTAACGTCACTCTCAGGTGACATCCCTAAAGGATGGCAGATGGTATCTAACCCAGCTGCCAGATCGTAATAAGTAGAGGTCAGTGCAGCATCTGTCAGCATTAGCACAAGCTTGTTGACATACAACAAAGCTCATTTAAGTTCTGTTGTTAGCTCAGTGTGGAAGGGTCTTTTAGTGAAAATATGAGATGATAAATAGCAAGCGATTCACAAAACTATCTTTCTGTGTGGTTTATACATTTAAAAGTCAATTTGTAGATACTATTCATAATTGTTTTCTTAAAGTATATGTCTAAAAATCTTTATCAGCAGAATGATAACCACTACAGCTAGTCTCAGGATAAGACTATTGATTTCTAGTCAAATAGTATAAGCCCCAGCATCATTTGATGGGAAGTGTGTTAAAGTGTCAAAGAGGCACTATGATTTTCATATTAAAAAAAAGGTTCAGAGGAATAGTAAATACAGATGTATTTTGTGGCTTCTGAATGACAAAATCTTGAACATTTTTCTTGTCACATGATTGTATTCCTTAATGTTAAAAGGGGTTTGTTGCCCAAGATTCTTTAATTTTAGAGTTCATTGAGGGTGCATGTACACTGAAAAAGTGAAAGCTTAATTAAAGTGTGAAAAATTATTTCTGTGTGATAAATTCCTACTTTATTTTTCCGATCTTGTCTTTAGAAATTCTGTTTGTCTATGGAGGTAAAGGCAAAGGAAGTAGGAGGAGATGAAGGAGAGAGAGAGGGAGAGGGAGATAGAGAGGGAGAGGAGGCAGAAGCAGAGAGAAGAGGGAAAGGGAAGAAAAAATTTACAAAAGGAGAAGTAGAAGGAAAGTGAAACCAGGAGATTGTAAAGTGTGTTTTGCATGATGGCGGGTGATGGGAAATTTTGAAATTACCAGAGCCCACTGCTGAAGAAAGAAGTAGCAAATTGAGTTTTATAGTCTGTGTCATATGTCTGTGTAGTGTTATAAGGGTAAGCTTAATGTTTTAAAGTGTCTTTTTATGTTTTCCATCTTTCTCTGCAGTGATAAAACTGGAAAAGCGTTAAAATTTTTTTCAAATATAGTTAGGTATGCAGTCTTATTTTTCATGAGAGATCTGTGATTTGGCTTTCAGAGAAAGGCAGGGTCAATTGGTCAGAATTTGGCATGTCTTAAGAGAAGCTTCTCCTTTTCAGTGAAAGGAATTTTATGAGGTTGACTTGCCAGAGCTACTCAGAAAGTGGCAAAAATTTTCCAAAAGGCTGCCTTTTGAAGAAATGCGCACTTCCCATAGTTTCAGTTCTCCCCTTTACCCTCTGCCCATCACCTTTCTCAGCATAACGTTATTGCCATTAGTTATAAATAACTGTCAAGGATTTTTAGTTAATTTTATATTAACAGTTCTTGTCTTCTTGATCGTCACCTCAACTACCCTAGAGTTTTCTAATGAGGTATGTTAATGCCTTATTTAGTTGACAGCCTACCCACAGCTATGTTGTTTTATTACTGGTAGCAGTTATGATATGAGAGGTACATAGTTCCCAGTGGCAACAAATGTAAACAGAAAGCAAATAGACTTGTCTGGGAAACCCTCAAAAGTAACACACAGCTAACCAAAGAAACCACAACATCCTTGGGGCCTTAAATGAGGCAGCCTTCCTTCGATCATTTCACTAAGCTAATTGTTTTTATGGTTGGCAAGACAGGTGCTTTTAAAAAGCCAGGGAGAAGAATTTCTCTTTTCCTAAGTAGCAACATTGGTTTTGTGGCTACTTCATCATAATGAGTAACATCACAAAGGCTTGCATTATGTCATATGGCAGAATACTATTATAACAGGAATCATGTTATGTTTTCTAAAATATATATAATATCTGCTCTACTTTATGTAATAGCTCTTTTATCAATGAAGATGTTCAGCTATCAGTTATAAACTGTGGGAGGCAGAGCACTATTCACTGGGGGGACGGTGAAGAGTGCTATTCTAAGTATATAAGCTCACATCCCTTGGAAAGGGAAAAACTCTCCTTCCCAAGATTCCTTGCAATCCTCCATGTTTTCGGGATCCCTCGGAACTCCATTTCCCAGAAAGCCTTGCGTTGTCCCTGTGTCCCCTGGGATGGGTCACCCCCTCGTCCTGCAAGACCCTGGGGATATAAAAGTCACCACGTGTGTCCATTGGTTGATCTTCTCTGCATGGCATTCACCATCAAAGCAGCAATAAACATCTAAGAAACCTAGCCTCGGAAGATCCTTCTTGCTATCATCAGTAGGTTATATCTAAGGCAGCAGATATAACCTCCATGAGTCCACACAGGGGGACAGGAAGGGACTGAGCCGGGTACGTAGCGGGCGGTTGTGGCGGCAGCAGCTGAGCGGGAGGCGGCACTAGGACCCGGCAGCTGGAGGCACAGTACTGCCGCTGTGAAGCAACGATAGTTATCGTGATCTCAGAACTGCGGGAAACCAAACCAACCCAGACCATGAATAAAGGCTCTGCTTTGCCCCGACACGTGAGGCACCCCAGGCCCTGCACCAAACCCCGCTTTGTGGGAGTCCACCGAACCCTCAGACCTTAGAATAACTGATACTTTAATAAAATGTAATTTTTGTGGCAAATACCATAGCAAATTAATCTCCTGTTTCCTACTTTTAGCAAGAACAGTTTCAGACACAGGTGCCCTCTAAGATCTGCACATCCTTGTAGCTCTGCTGCATGATTTGCATAATGGAGCTTTCCTGTAAGGTTACTGTTCGCTCTGAAAGACACTTCAGGATGAGATTCTCATTGTGGAGAAACTAAAGAGGGATATTACTGCTTTATTTTAATGTCAGGGTCAATCAGTGTGTGTGGTTTTTTGTGTCTTCACAGAGATCTAACTCAGGAATCAACGGCTTTCCTGCTCACTGCTGGACCTTACCCTGCGCTCAGGTTTAGTGCTGTAATCCTGACTTGTTTCAGAAACATCAGCAAAACTGAATGGGCACTCCCAGCGACAATAATACCCTGACAGGGTTATTGTTTCCCACCTCTAGGTCTGGAGGATCTCTTACCTCAATATTTGGTTTTGAGGGATGATTTCATTGTTTTGTCACTTCTCACTTTCTGTGTAACTGAAAGCCAGCCTTGGTCCTGCAACTGATCTCAGTTCAGGGCTGAAATTAAAATAAGCTAATGCCATGAAAGGAGCTGCTCCCCAGGAAGCTCTGGACATGCATCCTGAGGCCTTCATGTTGCTTACAATGCCAGAGCAGGTAAGCTCACTGGACCTCACTGAAAAAGAACCCAGAAAAAAGGATTATAAGCACTTAGAGCTGGAAACTAAGTCTTGCTGCAATATTTTCAGACGTTTTAAATAGAGGGAGGAAAACTGACACCTCTAAATTGCCTTATGAATTATGTCACCTCTGAAGTTCAGACTTAGACCTAATAAGTTTGATATTTTAACATAGGTTGGCATTTTAACTTTCCCTACAGCACTAACAAGGGAGTCTTCAGACAAAAGTAATTCTCAAGAATTATGGAGCAAGTACTTTTGTACCTCTTTTCTGGCTGCGTTATACTATGATGTTTGAACTTTCTTTCTACAATAAGAATGATATGTTGTTGGATCTAGAGACTTTCAAGGAACTTCCTGTAATGGTGCTGGCCTGAAAAAATATAGGAACATTTGGAAAAAGTTTCAGAAACATTTTGATGCATTTTATTATCTATGTCTATTTATATAGAGAGATATAGATTCGGATTGAGATGCATATATTTAATTTATTTGTTTAAGTGTTTGTATGTTGTGTTTCATACTATTGCAGGAAAATATTTATGAAGATTCAATGCTACCTTTGTTCTAGCTTTATTTTGCTTGAATTGGATGTACAGTTTCTCGTTGTTTATTGACACTGAACATAACTACCTGAATTAATAGAAAATACAAAACAGCATGTGGAGAATTTAAAAGGTGAACCATAATTCCTAACTGAATGCCTAAAATACTTGTTGTAGACTGAACATTTCCAAGTGTATTAGGGGTTGGATTAATTATAATTTATCTGCTCGACATTTTCTTAGTCAGTTTTATTCATGCATTTTCACTTTGAGTAAGTTGCATTAGTCTTATGAATGTGCTGTTTCTGAAATGCAGTGTTAGGAGAAGCTACCATCCAGGCCTTCCCCTTAATTACTTCCTAACTACCTAACTTTTTTATTTATTTACTTAGTTTAAGACTCCATAGCTGTTAAATGATGGGCTTTGTATTGTACTGTTACTAAAAGTACCAAATCCTTCAGCTGACAAGTGGCTAAATGTATAGGAGCAAGAGTCAAACTTCCTTTTCCAATGGTTTGCAGTCTAAGTAATACAGTGAATATATATACTTATTTTGCTGTATCACACACAAAAAATTTCTTGGCTATTAAGCACTGTGATTTTCAACCCATATTTTTCAGTTGTTTCTTTCTTCTTTTTTATAATATATAGTGACATAATTAGTTTTTTAAAATACTGTGTGTATAAGTTAAATAAATGAGACTTTGGACGTGTATTTTTCTATAAAAAAGCTTGTCCATTTTACTGGTTGTACCAGTATGGCTTTGACATATATCATATCTGCACACAAGATAGCTGTTATTTTTGTCTTTCCTGCTTCAGTTAAGCAAATCCAAAACTATTATATGTGCATCAATTTTGTTCCCCAATTAAATGTCTTTAACAATATTTTCTCCACACCTTCATTCTGTTTACCAAGTGCTGATGTGCTTTTTATGCATCTAAAGGGCTGAGCATCTGTTTCTATGGGAAAGTTCCATCAGACCATAATAATCTCCAGTTAATTGCACAGCAAATATTTATTTCTCACACATCAAATTAATAAAACAATTTCAGTGAAAGAAAGACCACATCAGTTTGGCAAACAACACCTATCAAGCTACATAAGCCTCTAAAGGCATTCTTGGCAGAAATCCTGTATCCTGAAGAATTGTGTACCCTTGGGAATACTGTCATCGTTTAATTACTAGATGATAATGTTGTTGCAGGTTTGTTTATTGTTGTTTTGTTTTTCACCTAGAAGAACTATAACAAAAAATTGGTTTTCTGTGTTTATTAATGTGTCGTGCCATGGCTACAACAGTATAATTGAAGATTGATAGTTTTCAACCTTCTAAACCCACCATTTAATCTTAATATTCAATAAAATTAATATTACATTAGTATTCAATATTCCTAGAGCACTTACTCTTCTTCATATAAAAATGTGAAAGGAGCTTTAATAATCAGTTTTCAAATCCCCTACTTTGATTACTCTACAGTAAAGGCAGTCTCTTTCCTAAGAGCAATGTGGATGTTTTTCATGTGTCTACAACGATGATAGTTTCACATCCCACACATATCTTTGTATTCCCTTCCCACCAGTGCTAATATTCCCTGTACTGTTGTGTATGTAGGCAATGACATTATATGCAACTTTTTGTGGCAACAAAGGCCAATGATGCATGAGTCATAAAATATTTTTAAGCAGAGGAAGCAGGAAGTCTAAATTTTTCTCTGACTATTTAAGTTCATTTTGATGCTATAAAATTTATACCATTTTCTTAACATTAATTTCTGAGAACCTCATAAATATTTATTTTTGCTTGCACAAGCTTTGCTTTTTATGCAATCTACTTCTTCTGAAGCTGACCCAAAAGTAGGCGCATGGAGTTCGTATGACACATGACAGGTCATAGTCTGTCCATAGAGATTCAACTTAAATACCTAGAAATTAATTAACATTTTAACTAATAGAATTTAATATCAGTTACCTGGCCTGACTAACCCTGTTTATTGAAACATGGAGGAAAAGAATGACATATCATTGCTTTGCTTTCTTTTTAACTTGAAAATGTTTAAATCTCAGTTAAAGATATGCCTTTATCCAAGGATGATTTGCTAGTTATTTATTATATGAAGCACACATAGAAGTCTGTCCATGGAGGTGGAAAATATATTCTAAGTTCTTCCTGGCTGTACATGGAAACGTACTGATTTTCACTAGGAGATATGGTCATTATAAATTATGGGAGAAATCCCACCGAATGCAAAATTGTTTAAATCTTTAAACAAAATCTGCATTTTGTCTGCAATGTGGAAAAGAAATGTCTTTGAAAATAGATCAGTTCAATTTTCAAGTCTTGTAATGTGAAAGGATTTGGATAAGTAAGGACTTCATGTCTCTGGTCCACGGGTTAGCTAGTTTATTTAGAAATAAGAACTAGCCACAAGGAATTTCTAAATAAAATTTTAAAAATCATATTTCTTATTGTTGTATCAAGTTTTCAGGAAGAAATATTCCTCANATATATATATATATATATGCTTATTGTATGTATTTTTGTCACTATTTAAATACTGTCACACTACAGAGATGCAATGTGAAGCAGTCAATTTTAAAGGTATTGATTCCAGTAGGAATTTTCCTTGAACATGTTATCAGTCATCAAATTGCCATATGTTTTGGTAATGATTAATTTTGGGGGCACATACCAAGCAGACTAAAACCAAATAGAATTTTTTTAATCTCAAATAAACCCTGCCAAAATCCCGACCAAAAAAACCCACTCAGAAATATTACAAATCCATGTTATGTTTCCCAATTTTACCTTGAAATAAGGGATAGAAATACACAACCCAAAATATAACACCCTGTGACATATGGAACAATCTGTACCTGAAATAGCTTTTTTGTGGTATATGTATTGCTGCAGAATGGGATAAGGAAGTGTGGTGTGAAATTTTCACCTTGTTTCCTTAGGGGACGCCTTGCTTTGATTTTACTAAGGATTAAAGCGACTATCCCAAAATCTCTTGGAATGAAATCATAACATTACGCTATTGAATATTCCATAGGTAAGGAACAAAGATGTTGCATTAGAAGTTTGGTAACCATCAGTAAGTGCAAAGAGGAAATGGATATCATGCCTCAGTGAAGAGAAAGCTATTCTTGCAAACCTCCCTTCTCTGTCTCCCTCCTTCCCATGCCCGTGTATTACCTATGCTATCTGATGCTATGAGGGAATATTCACGAGAGATGATATCCTGGTCTAAGTCAGATCTGTGAAGAAAAACAAACAAACAAAAAACACAGTACATGAAATAAAAGCAATCTGTCAAGTCAACTTGAAGTGAATCAGAATATCTTCATTGCTAGAAGCTTGACACTGGCATAACACAAACCAGTAGACTGCTCCATAGTAGCAATAGAGAACCACTGTTTGTGTCCTTTGTGTATTTTAGAAACTATTGTACTGTAATCTTGAAAGCAGAAAATTCTCAATTGGCTAAAACTGTGTCACATCAAACATATTGCAATAGAACAGTGTATTTGCCAGAGACTATGAATAAAGAATATCATAAGCTGCAGAGGTAGAAAAAGATAGGGAAAGAGGAGGAGAGAGTGAAAAGAAAAAATGAGCAGTTTTCCAATGGAAAGGGGATGGAGAGGTTCTGTACAGAAAATTATTTCAGAGTCACCAGTTCTGATTACAACCTGCTCAGCTTGAGCTCACTGCTTCTGCTCTGGTTGCAAAGGCTGAGCTTTCTGGGTGGCACTGAAATCCCTGTCCAGGACTCCAGGCTGTGAGGAAAACCAATGAATGGAAAGAGAGTGGAAAGCAAGCAGTGGGCTTTGAAGTAGCTTCAGTGAGAACTCCGTCCTGACTTTTTCTCCTGGGCTGGTTCTGCTCCTAAACAAAGCTACTGAGTGGTCTTTTTGAAAACCATTTATTGGAACAGATCTTTCCTTACTTCTACTGGGTGGAAGAACAGAAAATTTACCTGTTAACATCAGTTCTTGCTGTCTTAGCGTACCAACAGCAATCTCATAAATAATTTTGCAAATTCCATCCTCTTCTCATAGATTTTAGTTCGAAGTGGTCCTTACCCAGTGCCAGTTACCAGAGCTAAATCCTTCATTAACCAAATTCTAACACCATTGAAGAACAATGAAATATTTGCCACATTTTTATTGAAATACTAGATCAAACTTGACACAATTCCAAAATCTCTAGGCAACCTCATTTCAGTCCCTGAAAGATGTTTTTCCCATGTTTTTTTCAGTTTGTCTTACCAAATATGTCTCAATTTTAAGACTTCAATTCAGTAGGTAAGTGAATATAGAAAATGTATCACTGTTTTTTGGGTTTTTTTGTCTCAGTCATTCTGTCACACAATGTCTTAAATTCAAATGCAGATCTACAATTACAGTTTCCTCCTTATCTCAGTTTCATAAAAGAAATACAAGTATGCAGCATGCTTGTTGAACAGATTTCTATTTTTCAAGTGACACAAAGAAAAATACAATTATTATTGTTATTTCTTAGACATGTACAAAACCTGGACTGAAACACTCTTACTCAGAGGCACAGGATATTTTATTTTCTGTTATTAGGTATGTACTGAATGCAAATTTTCTCCGTTCACTTACAAAGAATTTTTCATGGCATGGAAGGACACTTTTGTCAGAAACCTTGAAGAAAACTGTCAGGTTTCGCTCTTACTTAGTCAATAGAAGTATTTCTTCTGCTTTCAGCAAGAAAAGGATTTAAGCCTTAATTTCCAGTCAGTTTTCATATGTGAATTTGTAGTATTTAAGAAATGGTAAAGACCTCTTTGAAATCAATCTAACAAATTCATTAACTTAGTGAAGCTTAAGTCTTTTGAAGCTTTGTATTCTCTCTCTATGTACTGTTTTTGCTTTTATTTTTTTTAACTTTAAAACATTAGCACTTCCGTTCCTTTTAGATGTGCTGGATGAGCAACTGCTGAGAATGAGCAGTTATATTTTATAGGTCTCTTTAGTTCAGACACTGAAATAAATTCAGCAAATGTGAGGTCTTTTCACACTTTTCTATCATCATGCATTTAAGCTTTCTTTTGTTATTTTCAAATATGTTGGAGTTAAAAGCTGTGTTCTGAATTTGGTTGCTGGAATGCAAAATATAAGGAGTAAAAGAGAAAAGTAGCACAGGATTAAAAACAACAACAACAAAAAATACAAATAAAGTAAAACAAAACTACTTGAAGCTACAGAAATATTTTAAGAAACACAGACTTTACTCCTAAGTCAGATACAATTTACAGATATAACAGGAAATACTTCTTTGTCTTTTCTCAAAGTTATCATATTACATTAATTTTTACTTATTAATAGAAACGTGGATATGTAATTTTCTCTTTTCTGTCTATTATGTCCATTTTGAGTAAAATAATATGCCTTGCAACTGAAACTATTAGGTCAAAAATTTCTCTGTATTATGTTGTATACTTTAATTTGTTTAGAAAAGAAAAAATATTAAATTAACAATATAATCATTCATGTAGTTTTTCTATTAATATTTCCTTTGTGTTCGTTGCAAGTGACTTTATTCTGTGTGTGTGTGTTTATCTGAGGAGATCATGATGCTGAAAAACAGAGGAGAAAACGGAGTGACTTTAAAGATCTGCCTCCCAAAGAAAGCTCTGGGAAGTGCTGTGACTTACACACTGAACTGAATTCTGTCTTCACTGAAAATACCACTAGGAATTATCACCTTTTAGAACAAATGTGATACTCATTTTTTTTCTTCACCAGTTGTAGTGAACACACCTTGGTCCCAAGGATGATAAAGACACCAGTGTGTTTGCAGGGGGTTTGCAAAAAAAGCAGCTCCGAAAAAGGCACATCAAAAGATAAGAAAAGCTTCACATCAGCTGTGTTATCTTGTCCTGCCACACCCACAGCTCTTCCTGTTCCCATTCTCACACTTGCATCTAGCGAAACCACTAAATAACAATTATTTTCTACATATTCAGAATATCAGTTTGTGAAACAAGTGTTGTTGATTTACCAGGAAGCAGTTCTCAGATTCAGACGTTAATATGGAAATGAGACCAAAAGAGAGTCCTTTGTGTTAAAAAAAGTGTTGGTTCCCTTATAGCACAGCTACGGGAAAGATTTTTTTTAAAGTGAATGATCCCCTTTGGAGTCTTTTTGCTCAGTATAAGATCAGGAGTTCCAAGGTTTAAAAAGTACAGTGCAGAGGGTTTTTTATAGTTTGGAGTTTTGGGTTTTGGATTTTTTTAAATTAAGATTTGACAAGCCATGCACTCATGGACTTGTGAATTTCAAGGTGTTATCTTCCCCTCTTGACAGGATTAATTTATAGTGGTACCTACATCCCCATGGTGTAGAGGGAAGAAGGGTACCAGTATTTTATTATCCCTGTGAAAGATGTGTAAAACATGGGCCAGAAGAAATAACTTTAATCCTGGTTTACTTCAGCTGGTGCAAAATGTTTTAAATTTAGCAAAAAGCATTTAAGTAGTACCGTGTAAAATACATGGTAACTACTATTACAGTAGCAATCCGTTTTGGTTTTATTGTTCAAATTTTGAAGTGAGCTGAGATCAAAGCTTTAATATGATGCAGAAAGATGTTGTAGGTTAGATTAGAACCCAGTCAGATGTGTTCTCCTATAAGGAGAGTTATGCCATAGACCCACCTGGATTTGTAGGTATGGGAATATGAGAAGTAACATTATTATTTCTGATTATAAAAGTTGGAGAAAGATGAACAGTTGTAATAAATAAGTCTCCTTATGTTAATTTAAAAATTGAGACTACTTTTGTGCAGAAAATAATAAAAAAAACTGGAAGAATTATGCCAGTTTGGACCTAAAATTGGAAAAGACAAAGGAAATTAACAGTTTAATATAAAATGTTCCTTTACATGTTCTTTCTTTATCAAGAGAGAGGCAGGTTATGAAATGCAGTGGGTTTTCAAAGCTCTCCTTGTTCCTGTGTAGGTCACAAAATCGATCCTAAGGTATCTGTTATGTGAAAAGACTGAGCCTTCGCTTTGGTACAAATATCCAAAGTACAATAGGCTGCTATTTTTGAAATTTCCAATTTTACATTTTCAGGAACTCCCTGGTTTCAGCCTTATCTTCCAGGAACCCATTTAATGGAGGTTTCAGAGCAAAAAGTAGAAGAGACTATAGTTACTAAATGTATTTGCTGTATCACCATTAAAGAGATGATCTGCTAATTATGTGAAATCTGTCAAAAGAATTTTTCTACCTGACCACTTCTCTTGCCTGAATATAGGTGTCATTCCTTATTTTTTGTCTTTTTCAAACATATTCTTTCCATTGATTTCACTATATATATATATATATATATTTAATTTGTCTGCAATATAACTGGAAGATTGATTTTCTCTTGCATTTTTACATGCAGAAATGTATATCTCAAATGTACACAAATGATAGAAATAATCTTCCATTTTGAACTGCATTCTGGAATTTATATACAGAAACAACAAGATTAAAAGAAAAATAAAATCTTAGAGAATGGAGCCACTATACCTTTTTATTTTACAGGGTGGGATAGGTAATTCAGTATAATTCTGTGCAAATATAAAACATTAATCGCATCAAGTACAAGAAAGTGATATTGTGCATGCTCTGAAGAGGCTTATTCTTTTAAATGTTATGAAATAATTGATTTAGGAAACAAAAAAAAATTAAGTGATAAATTGGCAGAGCCACAATTAATTAATCCCTTTTTGTTTTTCACTTCACTGTAGTAGCCCTTTGACTTCAAAGGATTTGAGTAGATTTCCCCTTGCCTGCCAAAGAAAAGAATTTCTCCCAGGAGCAAGCAATTCAGTTCAGAAACACAGAGCATGTAAGTACTCTGAATTCCTGAGAGTACAGAGGAAATACTTTTTTTGACAGAAGAAATCTGACCAGCAGGAAATTAGTTTGGAAAACAGCTGTGGCTCTTAATATTTAAAGAACTTTCCCACTTAAATAAGTCAAACTGGAAACTCCTGAGTTTGCACTGCTGTGGGTTTGCTTCTCCCCCTTTTCCCAACCACAAAGATCTGAAGGATCTACAGCATTACCTTACTGAAAATATTTTGATAAAGAGCCTCTTTTATGTCATGTTTTGGGAAAGGAGCCCAGGAAACAGGTGAGGGACAAGGAGCATATTGCATCTCAGTGATTCCCAGCTGTTGTTCAGTGTGCTCAGCAATATTGTCAATGAAAAAAACCAATAAAGAATGTGATAAATTTACTTGTAGTTACAGATAAAGATTAAGGAATCTGGCTTTGTGTTCTCAGTATTGTCTCAAAGATTTACTTGCTCTTGGTGCAGCAGTCATATGAGGCTGCATTATCCATGTACGCTCCCTGGAGACATCCACATTGCCATTAGTGGGATGAAGACATCTTTGTACCCTTGACTACATGAGTGAGTGCCAAACTGGTGGTTTGCTTGTCACCTTTTTTCCATATAATACTCATATAAGCCTCATGCCAGTAGCTAACTCATAAAAACCCTATGTGATAAATACTAGTTTTGAATTCAGAAGTGCATTTTTTAAATCAGAAAATTCATAAACAGTGCTAAGCATTGATGAAAACAAAATGTTCCAAGAACATTCTATTTGAAAAGTATACTGAACAAGTTATTTGTCAAATAATATTCTTGTGAATTATTTAACAGTACTCTAAAAGCAGTGTTACAGAAATGTTCCAGAATATCTGTACTTTCTTTGGATAACTGTAAACGTTACTAGGAAATTTTATTTTCTTTTATTTTATTTAATTTTTATTTTTAAATAAACAGCTTTGTGTGTGTCTCGTTTTGATAGCTGATAAACATTGCATCTAGTGGTAGAATCATAGATTATACACATTACTATCCATTAACTATATGTAAGAACTGTTTCTTACTCTATTTCATTCATTTCAGTATTTTCTTCATTGGTACTACTTTATCAAGATTCCTTTTGTCACAATTGCTAGCACGTAATCATCAGGGATATCATATTAAGATTTACATTCCTTTCTTGTTCAAATAAAGAGTAAAATACTTATCTCTACACATAAAATTTAAATGCACATCACACACAGAGCCAACACTATTGTACCAAATAAAGGATGCAACTTTCATTTAAATAGAAGTTTTCTAAGAGGAATTGTAACTTGAAAAAGAAAGATACAATATTTATGCTATGCTGTTACTTGCATGATACCATATTTAAATATTGATTTGACATTTGACCAATGGAGTACATTGTATGAAATAAATAGTTAATTTCTCTACACAGTAAGGGGGAACTAATTGTCCCAGAAGGCAGCACACTGAAAATGGTGTGTTTAGAACCATCTGGCCATCATGGAAACTTATGATTCTGCACTGGAAATCATAGATTTTTGTGATCACCCTACTCAGAGTTGCTCCTCCATCCACAGACAGAATTATTTTCTGAGGAAAATTACCCAGAAGCATTTCTGGAAAATGGAGTGGAACTGGACTTCATTTCCCACCAAAACCCACGGGTGTCTCAGAGAACTCCCTAGTCCCAGAACATGCTCTCTTTCTGGCCTGCACTGAAAATTCAGAAGGTGCCATTAACCTGTCTTTCCTCCTTTTGAAATCACTAGGTAGCTAGTGAGGCATGTGAGGAAGCTGTGCCATTATGCTCTCCTATGGGGAAAAGCATTTGTTGATCAAACAGGTTGAGACCTGTTTGGATACTTTCAGTGTGGAGACAACTACTGCACAGACAACCATGGTGTTTAGCCAGCTGTCCAGCCACATCCACAACTTCCTGCTCTTCTCTGTCTTCTGAAAGCTGCCTTCAACACGACATCTCTTTTTGGAGTGTAGGAGTAGAGAAGCACTAAGTACTAAATACTTGTACGTGAGGTGTAGGGACTGCTCACCATTTTTTTTACTTCATGTATTACTTCAATGACAAATGACCATGGATGGGAGAAGTACCTCTCACTCAAAGATTAAAAAAAAAAAAGAAACAAAAACCGGTTTTGAAGTTTAGAATCTACTGATTGTACTGATGATGAAACAGAAACACGGTAGCATCTAATTTACCTCTACTTGGCCTTTGTAGTCATCATGGAATATCAAGTTGGAAGGGATCCACAAGGATCATTGAATTCTAGCTCTGGGCCCTGCACAAGACAAGCCCAAGAACCACGTCAGCTGCCTGAAAGTAGTACAGAAGTAAATAGCTATTATTATTATTATTGTTATTATTATTATTATTGCTGCTATTATTATTATTGCTGCTATTATTATTATTATTATTATCTGTATTTTATAAACTGACTGATGCAAAATAACTTCCCCAGAATGCCATCATACCCAAGAAATAAGGTGGATGGAATTGTTTTTCTTTCATTTTTATTCTTACAATACAGTTGACAGAAATTTTAGAACTTCTATGTCGCTGAGGGCACTACTGGCCCTCCAAGGCTCTCCCTGCCCTGCCGAAACCCAGGACCCCTGTCAGCCCCAGCCCGGCGGTGCCACAGCAGGGCCGGTCTCCAGCTCCCCACAGCCCTGTCCGGACACAGCCCCGCTGAGCCGGCCACACCCATGGGACGCATCCCGTCCCTTTCCCCAGGGAAGTGCCCGATGGCCGGGTCTGGGGCTGCTCCGGTGACCCCCGGCTGCCCTGCTCCTGGCTGGGAGAAGATGGGCCCTGACTGTCAGGATATGACATCACCCACCATGGACAGACCCAAGGTGTCCAGACAAAAGTTTAAAGCCGTTTGGAAGCTGAATTTCTCATGACAAGTCTTCAATCACTTTATCCTTTAAAATAGACCATGTTCTTTAAAAACTCATTGCACAGGGAGAAGTCTAAGGACACATTTAGGTTGCCTTTCACCATACCAGCATCTACAGAGAGGCAAGAATTGTCTAGATGCATACAGCATCTCAGTGAGCATTTCCAGTTCTTTTGTATAACTTAAAAGGGAATTAAAATGCTTCTTTCTATTTTACTGAATTCTTCATACCTCTAGGTCAGAGCAGTAAAGTTCTGCCAGATGATGATTCACTAATTATTCTGCTTTGGAGACTCTGTTTAGCATTGGATAATGATGTTCTAGGCAGAAAAGTCCATCAAATAATCTATTCTGTTTGATTTATATATTAAATATATCAAAATGGTTACTTCGAGTGTAATTTTTAAAAAATTATTTCCAACAGGAACTGTAGTGGTTAAAAATTATGCAGGAAGGGTGACTCGTAGGTCCTGGTGCACTGAAGGACCACTGCCAGACCATTGTGTTGCTTTTCAATTTGTCCAGCCCTGCCAGGGATGGATTTACAAATATTTATGCTCAAGGCACAGAAGAAACACAGAAAGTGAAAAACAAAAAAGGTGTTGAGGTATTGGCAGGGAGAACGAGGCTGGTTTTTGTTTTTCCACTGAATCTGTAGCGTGCAAAATGAGTAAATCGGAGGTAATGTGAGGCAGAAATCTGATAAATGGGTGTAGTCTTTTTCCAGCAGATCAATCTCTTTCAATTTCACCTTCCTTTCCATCAGAGATATAAAAGCTAAAAAACATTACTGTGAAACACAAATCCAAGATTAAAGAGAGTCAGTTAGGAAAGTGTTCTTCCTTTCCAGAGAAAGGGGAACAATTGGAGTGAACAGGCACTGGGATAGATATCTGCCTTTGGATGGGTAGTTTGCTTTAAAAAAAATAGTAGAAAAGCTCATTACATATCTCCTGTGATAACAAGTGAGGAGACATTTCTTTTCAAGGAAAAGATGAATAGCATTCCGATAATAATGAATATATAATTAGTTAATTAGTAGCAAACATCAAAGATGAGAACTTTATGGTTCTTGTTTTCTAGTAGTCCTGAGGCAATTTAGTTGTTAATACTCTGATAGTTTTTGTTTCTATTGTGATCGTAATAAACCTGAATACTTATAACAATATTGCAGTTGTTTTCAAATTTAAGGTTTCATTCTGTTCAGAAGAGAAAACATACTCACAAAATTATGAGAAACATAAATATTAATAATAGTGCTATAATCTTACATTAGAAATTCATCCAAGTTCTTGAAGCTGTATTTAATAATTAGCAACTGTACACTCAGTTACTACTGGAAATTATTGAAGCATTGCTTTAGTTCTTGTAGTTTATTAAAGAATAACATTTTTTATTTAATAAAAATTAAATTAAAAATAATAAGTAAATCTGGCTTTATGCACTTCTCAGTAGAAAATAAAAGCAAGGAAACGTGTTGTCATTCAGAAATGACCAGCAAGTCTTTGTCCTCTTTATCCTCTGCAGAGCAGAAAATAGACAGTTAAAAACCATTCTTGTGCTGAATGAGGAGAATAAAATATGTCTCACTAAAGTTTGTCTGCATATTTCCATGTTCTTGCCTATCTTGGCTTCACCCAAAGGTGCTAGATGACTTGGATTCACTAGTTTAGTTAGTTTAATGAATGATACTATTTTTTTGCCAATAACAAACTTTTAGTTTTTAGTACATGTCAACTGCAA
>VYZT01056284.1:0-21924 GCA_013400735.1 Pomatostomus ruficeps | reverse complement strand
GAACATATTTGCATTAACCAACTAGAGTAACAGAATGGCAGAAGTTTCCAGCAATTGCTGAATAATAAAATAACCTGATGCATATTAAAATAACAGAGGTGGAACAGAATCTTTGATTGACAGGGCTAAAATGTGGCAGTTAGGGGATTTCCCCATCCATGCATTTTCCATCTCCCTCAGATTTGCTGTCCTGGGAAGAAAAATCTGTCCAAGTTATTTCTTTAGTTTTCACGGATACAGCTCGCTGAGTCACTGCTACAATAAAGATCACAATTTTGCATGTGTAGAGTAAAAAAAACCAGTTCTGAGGTGGTGGAAAACTGAGGTGTTAGTTGGGCAGGGCCAGTTCTAGAGAGGTGAGGGCAAACAAGGGGAGCCAGGGGTGGAAGTGAGATTGGAAGGTCTTTAGTGCCAAGGGAACTGGGGAATGTGTTCTGGCTACAAGAACCTGTGTCCATTCAGCTCAGGGATAACACACTATAGAGCAGATTGGTCACATCCAAAGTGAGCACCAAAGGTTTCCCTAGAATCCTGACATTCTGAGCATTCTGAGGTGTGATTATCATCCTCTGGGTTTTACTAGTTTCAAACTGTGTAAAAATACCTTGAGGGCTGTGTTACAGTTCACTAGTTTGGCAATTTTATGAAACAAAATTAAGTTTCTGTGATTGCATGTCACCAGGTGAGTTATGGGGGCTTGTGAGCTTTCCTGAGGATGCAAAGCCCACAGCAATAGTGATGAAGGACTTTGCAGGACAAAGCCTGGTGCAGCCTTTTTGTGTCAGCTGCCAAGAGGTGTCCCTGGAGTCACTGGAGAGAACTGGTTGGTTGAAAGAGACCAAAAAAAAAAAAAAAAAAAAAACAAAAAAAAAAAAAAAAAAAAAAAAAAAAAAAAAAAAAAATCACAGGGACCTTTCTCTTTGTTCTTTCTTTTCATCAGTGGGGCAGGAAACCCACACCTGCAGATACCTGTGACTTCCCTGCTGCAGCAGCGTTTGCCTGCCCTCAGTGCTCCCACTGCAAAGCACTGTCCCTTCAAAGCACTATCCCTTTTTGTGTACCACTGACACCTCTCCTGTACATCTTTCTCTGTGTTTTTGACTGACATGAAGGCTGAGCTTCTACACGGAATGAGGGTGGACTGGGGACTCTCTTCATAAGGTCAAATTCAGCAAACTTCTGCTGCAGTAGAAGTGTTCCTGCCTCCCCGGCACGTGCATGAATAGACAGTTACAGAACATTCGGGCTCAAAGTCTCTTTCCCATCCCAGCTGCAGACAAAGGGGATTGTCTGTTGCCTCTTGCAGGACACACTTGTAGGCTTTCAACATTCAGAGAGTATTCTGTGAGAACAAATTCTAATCTGTGCCTAGCACTTTGCTGGAAATAAATATTATGTATGAGGCTAGGTTAGCCTCTTCTGTCATCACACACCTCTAACCAGTCTTAAGTTTCTGATCAAAACTTTGTAATCTGTACAGTTTTTCTGTATCACTTATGAATTTTCTGGGGTATGCCTTATTCAAAGAACTTTTCTTTCCTTTTTCTAACTTGTCAAAGGAAGCAAAACAATTTATTTGTAAATGAAACTGTTATCCTCTTTAGCCCCTTCTTATTTCATACTTAGTGACTAATCAACACTCATTATAGGTGATATCTGGTCTCAAGGTCAAAGCATGCTCAAGTTTGAGAAGATTCATCTGTAGCCTATATTAAGGTGATGGTTCTAAATAATAAAATTTTAAAAAAAGAAAAGAAGAAAAGGAACTAAGTAGTATAACCTGTGGAATTTATACCCAGTTTTGACTGCAGAACACCACCTGAGGAGAAACAGGATAGCAGGCTCTGCATGCATCTGTCCACGTGAACACTTTTGTTTTGATGGAGACTCTGACTCTGGAGTGAATTTTCTGATTCACATACCACACCTTGGTTCACACTGCACAGCAGTGGGAGAAGATGCAAAGTAGATTGCTTTGGGATGAACTAAACTGGAGCATACATTTGAGTATTGCACCCAACAGGCTTCTGGGCACAAGTCCATGGTATCAAACTACAGCTAATCCAAAATTAAGCTCTTGGAATTCATATAGCATAGATGTCAGGGCTTGCTAATGTTACAAAAACTGATCCCAGTGACTGCTGTCTCCTGGCTGCTGGCAAATTCAGATTCATTTGGTTGGATGATTTCAGATACAACTACTTTTCATGGAAATAGCTAGGAAGTGATTAGGCTCATAAAACTTTTAAAGCAAGAGTGTGTATCTTGCCTATCCTAATCCAATACACCAGTGATTACATGTCCACAGTTGAGAGATCCAACTGAAAACTATGTCAAAATTTTATTTAAATTAATGACTCTGAAATCCTCTTGGTTTTGTTGTTTGTTATTTTTCTTTAATATGCCAGTGCATAAAGTTGATCTGTGGTCCAGTATTTTTGCATTCCCACCTCAAAAAAGAGGATTATCTGACACAGATCTGTTTGGATCTTTGCTCTGAGGTTCACTATGGATGTAATCTTTCATTCAGCAAGCTCTTTTTTTCCCTTGGAGACAGAGAAAAAGAATTTTGCATTCTATTTAACTTGAAACTTAATTTTCATTTTTGAGAAACCTAAACATCACTTTCCCTTTTCAAGTACTGAAGCACAATTATTCACATAGCACTATTCACAGGACCTCACCAGATCTGACACTCAGTTCCCATGTTCAGACCATCAGACTAAAACACTCAGCAAAATGGAAGCCTGTCTGAGAAAGATTGCTATTTCTTGTCACTTTTATGGAAATGTGCCATTTTCTTCTAAAAAAGGGGTGTGCTTGATCAAGAAAGACTTCCAGCTAAAATTATATATTTATAAACACATAAATCTTGATCAGCCATAGCTGGGAGCTTATTTCTCTGTGGGCTGAATACCCAACAAATGACCAATTGACTTCTGTGTTTGAATAGCTGTAAGATGGGAGGAATTATTTGGTACTGGAGGTCATATTTTATTTATTTCAGTTCAAAGGCCAGTAATTTTCCACAGCTAATATCCTGTTTTTAAAATATCTTTAAATTATCTCCCTAAAAATAAAATTGCGTACTCACAGATGCCTTTCACTGGCACTTAACTTTCGGAAAGTCTTAATTCTAAGCTTGTGTCATTGAACTGGTTCTTTCCAGAGATATTCTCAGGAATTTGTCTTAGGGTAAAGATTTCTTTGAGTATTTTCTCCCAGATTCTAATGATCTCAGGATCTTATGATTATTCTCTTATCATTTCCATAGAAGACCCACAACCTGGACTCCCAAACCCCATGATCTGAAAAATATCTCTCACTGAACAATTATTCACCATTATCACCTTTCCCAGGTGTTTATGTTTTGGTTTGCTTTGATGGTTTGTTTTGATTTTGGTTTGTTTGTTTGGTTGGGTTTTTTTGGGGGGGAGGGTTTTGTGTGGAGGGGGGCTTATTTTTTTTTCAGTTGGTTTTATTTTTGTTTGTTTTTTGGGTTTTTTGTGGGAAATGAACAGTTATGAAGAATACTGCCCTCTTTGAAAGAAACAAGAAATACATACCGAGTTCACTAGAATGTGGTCTACTTTCCTTTAGACAAATGAAAAAGAGTGCCTTGGTGCCAAAAACGATTTGCAAGCTGTATGACAAAGAGGAGCCAACACAGAGAGATGAAGTTGGTGCACAGTGAAATTGAGAAATGTCGTTTTGGGTAACTGTGTTTTTAGGACAGGATGTGAAAACAGTGAAGGTAAAACTACAAGAGAAAGCTTCAAAGGAGCTAAAAAGCACGTAGAGTCTGCCATAATATAAAGGTCCCAATGAGAGGATAGACATAGCTGTTTTTTGTCTATGGACCACTTCAACTTTGCCTCCCTAGCCACAACAGTGGAAGAAGGGATCAGCTCAAAAAGGAGCTGCTCTGTCAGATTTTGGGCCTAAGTACCTGCATTTAATTTTAGAAGAAACAGCACACAGAGAGACAGAATACATTTTGGTGCTCGTGTACTTCAGTATTGATGAAAGAAAAAAATACCATGAACCTTATTCACAAGTGCCACATCATTCTGTGCACTCAAATCTATATTTGTCCCTTTTTCACTGAGGCTATGACAAGATGACACATTCATTTCAGAGTATTAAATGTGGCTGAAAATGGAACTCAGCCCAAATACGTCACACTGACCACTGGTCAATAAAACTAGAAATTAGCCTGTTGTAGCTGCTAACGCTCTGAACAGGATTTGGCCTGGAACAAATGCCTACAGTTCCTGGTACTCTGAAAGTTGTGCATTTGAACTAGAAATTATGTTCTGTAGCCCGTATTAATTTTGGAACTGTATTCTCCATAAATTTGTAAATTCATTCTGTGTTACTTGGAACATAGAGAATGCAAATAATTTGGAAAGAATAAAAAAATAATAATCAGTAACAGTTTTGAAAATTGGTTTTAATTTGGATCTCCTCCTTAACTCAGGCTGCCCTTCATCCCTGTGAGGTTTTCACAGCCATACACATTTAATTGACTCCTTGGTAGCAAGAGCTCATTTAAATTTCCTGATCTTTAGTCTACTGTAAAGGTTCATAGCAACATTTGTAAGGCTGCATTGACCAAAATGCCTCAAAATGCAACTTTTTGGAGGTTGAAATTCCTCACTTCTTTCCACCTTATAAATTGCACATAACATTTGGTGTCTGAGATCCTTTTATTAAAGGTAATATTTTTAATATCACCAGATAGCAAAATGGGTTTCCAGATCTCATTGGATATTTTGGACTAAATTTCTGCATAATAAAAACATAACAAAAGAAAATGTAAAATGTTCAAACTAATTAAGAACTATTTGCCTTTTATGATCCACAACTTGCTTTTAGATATGCATTTCAGTCTCCCTTAGACCTCACCCACCAATTTCTTCCTTTTTTGTAATGTTTCTTCATATGGATAACTTCTACACTTAAATAATCATCAAATTTAAAAGCAAAAATTGGAAAAAGATCTTATTTGTAAAGTTTGCTTGCATATTGGAGAACAAGCTTATGATTTTTAATGTTTGATGGGAAGATCATGAGATACAAAACTTCCTTTTGCCATGATTTGACTGGCAGCAACAAAAGCCGTGTTCAAATTTTACAGTGGTCACTACAAAAAAGCCCCACTGACTCCATCCAAAAACCTGGGGAAATTGTACTGATGCCTTAGTATTCTAGCTTTTATATTTGTCAGGTACCTATAATTCTTTAGTGTGTGGCTCTGAACTCCATGTGCAGTGTTGGCTGCTGTTCTCCCATTTTAGTCAGACAAAACAATTCCTCCCTAGGTCTGAAACTCAAGGATACCTCACTGTCTCAGCCCCTGAGAGATGTAAACAACGGGGGGGTGGGGGGGGGAGAGCAAACTTGGGGTAAATGACTTCATTACCTGAAGCTGTAATTGGAGGATTAACACCCGATATGCAAATGTACCAAACTTATAAAAGTATGAGAAACCCGTGACGTGTTGTCCATTTTAGGGTGTAACCCCTGGGTGGGCTCTGACTGCCTAAATGTACCTGAAGGCCTTGCAATAAATATAACCCCTTTTTATTCTCTGAAATTTGTCTGGCCTCTGTTTTTAGGTATTCCCAATAAGGCATCAGTACAAACACTAATACTGTTCTATGAGATAATTTTCTAACCTGACAGAAAAAGGCTTAACATATATATATATATATATACACACACACACACACATACGTATATATATAACAGTCAAAATTTACATCCAGGTGAGAAAAGAGCACACTTAAACAGATAGATAGACAGAACAACAGCTACATAATTCCTAGAGGATAAATATAACTGCTTAGCAGTCTTTTCCTCCAGGGAAGCAAGTTTTTAAAGTAACTACCTCTTAAATGTAACTAAGACATACAAAACCAACTAAGTCTTAGATCTCTCTATTTCTTCTTTTCGCTTTTTTACCTCTTTGCTCCACCCAGTGACAAGATATCTCTTTCTCATGTGGTTTCTTATTTTTTTTCCTACTTTATAGTCTGTAGTGAACGTTTAGATATCTATGCTCTATAGAATGTTTGAATGTCTACGCTTATTTAAGCAGCCAAATTTAGCTGACATAAAATCTACCTGGGTTGCTTAGGTTTATCAAAAATGCAGTAAGTCTCTAAAATAATGACCATATATATATTGTGATGACCAACAGAAAATGTGGTTCCTAATTGCAAGCCGTTTTTTTTAATCAGCAGCCATTACACAGCACCATGGTTCATGAACGTCTATTTTGTTATTTCATTATCTGGCTAAAAAAGTAAGTTTCAAGGTTCATAAAAATGGAATTTACTTGAATAATAGCAAGCCAGCTGCTTCCTTACACAATTGCTGAAATGAATACACAGCTTTTTACTGCTTTCTAAACCTGCTGTATTTGGAGCCAAAACAACTGCAGGAATGTCAAATGGAAGATACTGAACAGCAACACATCATAGGATTAATTCTGTAAATGAAACCAAATAATTAACATTCAGGAGATCCAGATTCAATTCCTGTCTCTGCTTTTGCGGTGTTTGTTGAGGTCATTTAATTTCTTCATGTCTGAGGCTCCCTGTAATTAAAAACAGAGATATTACTTCGCACATTAAAAATATACAGCAAAAATATTTCTTTGAATATTTATAGAGTCTAAACATATCAAGTCTGGAATACAAACACCTTTTGGATAGACAACCACCTTATAAAAATGCATACATTTTATACTTCAAAATACTTACACATCACACTGTGAGACTAATTCTTCTTATTCATATATTCCCTGCTTAAGAAGCCACAAGAGAAGCAGGTTGAATTTTAAATAAACCATGTTTTTTCAGATTCAAAAGCTAAGATAATCTGCTCTCCTACATGTCTGAAACTTTAGAAAATTGCACAAAACTAAGCATTTGAAAACTTTTCCTAAAAGACTCATGCAAAACTTGTAGAAATGAAAAAAAACTTCCATTTGGGAAACATCATTTGTCATGTAAGGGAGGCAAATGTTATTAATTATCAAATAGAGACCATGTTCATAGTGCACAAAAGCATAAAAAGTGTAGTAGCACTGTAAGTGAACCAGAAAATTACAATGGTTATTTTTGGTAGAGGTGGTAAAACTAACATCATATTCAGGAAGAAGAAATGTTGCTTTTCCTTAAAAAAAAGTTGTTACAGGAGAAATCTCTGTAAGTTCCATCTCTCAGTACTCTTTACCTAAAAGACTGTTCCTGTTGCATCAATTTCTGGTTTTACATTGGTACAAAATCGAAGTTTGTACTAGAGCAGAGTGACAGATTGTGACAAGAGTCCAACAAGTCAGCATGATGCGGTCCTGCCTCACTGGCTTCCCATGTGAGTCTGAATAACCTGAAAAGGTCTTTTTTTTTTCTTCTTCCTTCCTCTCCTTTTTCAAGTGTTTGACAGAACATATTTTATGGTACACCTGGAAGTGAACCTCAAATGCTGTAATATCAGTAAATAGAAGAGGTTTTGTTTCTTATTTTATTTGCACTCAATTATATCCAGAATGCCCAAGATAGCAAATGTATTGACATAAAGTTGTGTCAGACCTTCTTCTTCCAGCTTCTCTTACAAGCCAAGGAAGATACATTTTTGATCCCAGCCTCCCACTCCCTCATTCTTGCAGTTATTTACAAGTCATGTGACAAATTTGATTTTGACATTATTTTCATAATAAATTTAGACCCTTAGTACACGGATGCTACTTAATTTAAAATTACATATAACAAAATAATAATTGAAATAAAACCCCATAGAATAACAGAATAATAGAATAATTAATGTTAAGAAAGACCATTTAATACAGCACAGAACTCGTGTGGCTTTCTTTTAATTCATTTCGATGGAAAACCAAACCACTTTCTGATATATTCAAAGTAAAAGCTGAAAGCAACTAAATGCTAAAGTCAAACTAATCCAACTTTTTTATTGCTTATATTGCTTTTGATTTGTCACTGAATTCACTTTTTAAAATTGGATACTCTCACTCTTTGGCTGAGAATTACTCAAATTTTGATTAAATATTTATTCAACCTAAGCTAGACATTGATAGAAATTGTAAAGCATTTAAACAGTGAAGAGACAAAATACAGACCCTTTAAACAATAATCCATCAAAGTTTACAGACTTGCACATGAAATTTCATTTTTCAAATGCATTATTTGAAATAAAAAGTAAGAAAAGAAAATATTTTTGCCATCGATTTTTTCCTCTACAGGTGTAAAACACACTTTTTCCTGAGTACATAGATAGACCATTTGAAAATGAAAAATTAGCAACAAATTTAAAAATCTGTCCCTGAGTTAACAATATATCTACAATTTTCTTTTTACGGGAAACTGCCACATGGGAAGATATTTTATATAAAGAGCACAATAACCAGCTGGGGACTAAATTCTCCAAATTACCTGGACTCTTAGCTGAGGACAGCCTGCCAGGCACAGTGGCTGACGTGATGGGAGTTTTGAAACCCCCTTTGCTGTGGATTTCACACAATATGCCTGTTGGAAGTAGCAAGAGCTCTGCTTGGTAAAGCTGTGTCCATTTCACACAATCTGTAGTGGGTAGCTGGATGTGTTGCAAACGTGGTTTTTTAATAATCCTGTACATGCTCTTGTCTTATACCATGCCAAAGCAGGTACATTCTATCCTGAAACAAAGCACAACATTAATAAGGAAAGTCTGAAATGCAGGCTATGAAAAAAGTTCAAAAATGGGTTTTTTTCTTGGTTTTGGAACACAGCTGCTTACAGTAAAAAATATACAGCTTTCCTTTATTCCTGATCACTTCCATGCATAGAAAGTTGAAAAAATGGGTTTCTAAACAGGCAGAAATTTTCCACATGGCTCTTCAAGATTTCTCAACTTTCAAGTTGAAGGCCCTTGAAAACAGAATACTTAGTTTCATTTCTGTCTTGCTGGACCATGACTTTTAGCTCAGATGGACTCCAGATTTTTGGTCGACATGTGTTCTATCTTGACATTTATATGAAATCATAGTCCAATATTTTATTAATTTTAAAAAATATCTTTGGAGTTACATGGAATATGTTACCCTTTTTTAATATACAAATGACACTGTGCTATTTATTTCATGACATAACATTTCCTGTTTCTCAGTTCTGCTTCATCAGTGTCATTTAATGTAACTTTGATCAGCTCTTTGCTTTTTATGCTGTATAAAATACTAACAGCAATACCTTGTTGCCTTCCCTCTCTCTGCATGAACTGGCATTTTAATTTGCACCAGAAAAGCAGGGTGGTTTCAAGCAGATCTTGCCAATAGAGAGATCATTTCCTCTGTAATGTGGATTCCCTCCTTCCTATCCAGCCTCCCAGGAACTCTGCAGAGCTGCTGAACAGGGAACAGGGAGAAGCAGGAGAAGCAATGTCTATTTGCAGATGGAAACAGTTGGGTGTTTGGAGGCAGTGGGGTATTGATTTGTCAAGATCTTTCTTCCTACCTTAGTGAATAAGCCCTTCTTGACTTAGAACAGCAGCCTGACTGGATGGTCTCGCTTCTATGCACAGATGCCGTAGGTGGCTGCTCAGAAAACAGGAAAAACATGTTGTCTGGGGTGAGCATAGGGACCAGTGTAGTGAATGGAAATCAAAGTAATAGGATCCGTATACTCTATAATGACACTTGTTATACTTTTTGAACATAAAAATTCAGCTTTTTAAATTACTCATGGTGAAGTAAAATATGCTCAGAGTATGGCTGAGTTACTTGGGCCAGCCAGATCAATTGTTCCAGGTACAGAAGTAAGAAGTGAACTTTTAATGAAAGAGATAGACAAAGACAAAATCACATTAGTGTCCCCTGAGGACACAGTGACATGATTCTGGTCCATCTACTTACAGAAATTTTCTAATAAAATGATTGATTATCATCTGAGCTTATAAAGGCTTAATGTACTTCTAGAGAATGAAAGAGCATGGCTGCAAAAGGTCATTGGGGTTTTTTTCAATGACTAATGTGTTTCCTAAAGTATGACTATTATGGTTAATCACTGTTGTCAAGCCCAGAATTTCTTCCTCTGTGGTGGAGGGAACCAGATAATCCAGAGAAAGATTCAAGAAAAGCATGGAGAAGCTTTTCATAGAATATTATCCCTTGTGCCTTGTTTGATGAGAATTATCAGCCATAATAACAACAACAACCACCAACAATACTTGAAGTCTATATTCTCATAACAAGGAGGAAAAATCAGTCAGAAACTAATAATCCTTTCTAAGTTGCTTATATCCAAAAGATTAAAATTGCTTTTGCTTTATAGTGCATTCTCTGATAGCTCAAATGCACTGATACTTCTATATTCTGTCAAGATCAGGAAAGAGATGTTTTAGAGAGCAGAAGAAGATAAAAGATAGATTGAGTGCTGACAAGAAAGAACTTTATATTTATTTTGATTAAATTAATGATTTTACTGGGCTGTGAGCTCACATTTTTAGGCAATTCTGGTCTGTTGATCACTCTTAGAAAAGACTGCACAATCTGGGTGAAGGTAGACAGAAGTTTTTTAACTTTCCAAAAAAAAACAATCCAAAAATATATTGCCTGCTAAATCTGGCCAAGTAAGTATCAAGCTATGTCACCTCACCCTGACCTAAATTAAATCCTTAGTTCATAAGTAGTCCCATTAATTTCTCTGACACTATTCCTGGATGCAGGTGATACTCAGTCTACTTAAAGTCATTCATCTTTTTTTAACAAAATCCAAATAAAGAGAGCCTGAAATGGTATTCATAGATTGCACACCTTTTATCTTAAAAAACACAGGTCCTGAAATTGTCCCATTGGCTGCATGATTCTTTCAGTTCTTCAACCCATACGGTGAATGTTGAATCAAGTGCTACTCATGCAAGGAGAAACAGTCGCAGTGGTTGCTCTGAGACTTCCAAAGATATCAGTAATGGTTGTATATTTCTTTAATATCATCAAAGGCCATGAGTGAAAGCAAGATAAAAATAAATACACATAAATGTGTATTATGTTGCTTATTAATAGGTTTTCCACTGCTGTTATTAAGCCTTTACAAAATGGAAATTAAAATATCAAGGATACTTTAATGTTGTTGCAAAAGATAAAGTGAGAATCCATGACAACAAATTTGACAGAAAAAATTAATAAAATTAAGGTCCCTATTCTTTCTTAATGCATTCATTTTACAATCTAGGAAGATGTATTAGATTCTGCACTTCTAAATCCTCAAAATAAAACTAAGCACATTTTGAAAGCTGGGCTGTAGTTATATGGAGCTTTTCACTTTACTGCAGGAAAAGCTAGATTATTTTTGATATTGAGTTGCACTCGAATTAGATGTACTCTGAATTTTTCAGAAGTTCGCACTATATGAGTTAATGATACTTAAGGTATTTATGAATGACATTCTCATCAGAGACATGTAAGAGGGTCTGATATATCTTAAGTTTGTCCTTTTCTAGGAACGTGCCCATACTTACCAAGCTGAAGGCAGAGATTTATACAGATTTTGATGTCAGGCCTTCTATTCTCCAGGTATTTTCCAGAATGGGAATGTGATGATGCCCTTGAGAGATGATTTTTTTTTTCCTTAATCACCACAAAGGATTCCAGCTAAGGCTCTGTTGCATCTGATAGTGACCATTATCCAGTGCAACATTCCTGATGTTTGCAATGACAGTTGACTTTGGCTTATCTGACATAATCTTTCATTGCTATAGCTACTTTTCAGGAGATTTGATGGGCTTGGCAAGCATAGTGCATTATAACCATCAAATCCCCTAGAAATACTTGTGGAGGCACTGATGACAGGCTGGCACTTCCTTGCATGTGGCTGGAAAAAACTTTGTTTCCAAATGGACAGCATGGCCCCAAACAGAGCACAGTTATAGTGGTTCTTTTATTAAGACTGACTTATGTAAAAACTGATTTATGTAACAGTCAGCCAACCTTCTGAGTAGCTTAACTTCCAAAGGAACTCTAGAATACAAAGCCATTCTTTGGCTTTAAGGTTGCTACCAGCAACATGTAATAATAGACTGTAAGTCAATGGAAAACAGAAAAAAAATGTTACATACTCAAGGCACATCTCTACTCCAGACAATTTTTTTAATTTTTTCATTTTATTCATAATATGGATCTTCACTGTTTTTACTGATGTTAATCCTAATGACTTTAAAGCTATGAATCCCATTATAATTGTAAAATCAGAACAAAGATTCATTATCAGGACTTAAAAACACAAGACTGTACAAGGATGTGTAACCAAACAGACAGCATTCAAAATGTGCATTGATTTATTTTTAGGACTGTGCATACTGAATATCAATCACAAAGTTACCAGTGTTGTGGCAGTTGAAAGACAGCAGATTTTTTTCCGCTTGTAAGTACATGGGTATTTCAGATTTTTATTTCCGTTCTCAAGCAGCTATGCCACCCTTTTTGTTCTAAAAGCTCCCTCAAAATCTGGGAATAAAAACCTCTGTGACACTTGCTATTTGCTGTAAGTGCCATCAAGCCAGTGTACAACCATTCTCTGTGGGAGGCTCCCCCATGTCCTGTTCAGCATCAATGAGATTGCTTTCGACATGTAAAAAGGTTTCACAAGGAAAGCATTACAGCAACACTCCATGGAGGGCCACACAACCACCTTCTTCTTTTACTTAGATGTCTTGGGATTGTCCCATTTAATTCCTCTACTAAAAGCATTAAGGAAAATCTCTACATGACACCATCAGCTTGTTGCAGTGTGCTCTGGCCAGTTTCAGTTTATCTCATGGCCAGGCTCTGCTGTCTCCCCTTCCCCCCGCCTTGGTATCTGTTTTCCCTCCCGAAGGGCTCTGTATTTCGCAATCCTATACAAAGCCCGCTAAATTCAAACCCAACACTTCCTCCCCATAAGATGTTGTACCCTCCCCCGCCCGCTCGTGTCTGTATTTATGTAACTGCAACACACGGTGCCAGTGCTTCCCCAGCACAACCCCAGTACTGAATAAACCATCTGGGAAAGCCCCTCCGCTTTGTCTCTCCCTCTTCGGTGCCCCTGTACCATCAGTGGTTTGGGTGAAACCTTACAGGAACTTCGCCAGCCCTCCCGTGCCTTCGGAGCAGCCCCAGCAGCCCCTGGAACTGCGAGTGGATGCCCGGTGCCCCCACCAACAGCATTGCAGCACCAGCTCACAAACTAGAGCCAAAGAAGTTAGCGAAGTGTTGACATAGGAGTGTGACAATCGTAGTCAAGGTTACTTGTGCTATTAGATAACTGAAAATATTTTACTCAGTAATATTTTACTCAGTATTTAAGAAACTGAAAGTTTGTTTTAAGAGTATCAGCTTAGCATTAAGACTGATTTACTGACTGGGCTAACTCAAGTTGTTCTTCACTAATAAACAAGCTAGTATCTGGCTATAGATCTTGGTGCATGAAGATATAAACTGTGTTCTGGTATAATCTTTCAGTGGTAAAAAGGCCATGAAAGTACAGTCAAGATCCGTAAATATTATATAATAACATATTTATTATAATATAAGAAATTCATTTATTCTTTGTAAAACTACTTACAAAAAAAATTTAAATGCTGTATCTGGAAAGGAAGTGCTTCTTGCAGGGCATCAGACAGAAAATGTGCAACTTAGTCTGGGCTCTCTTCTTGGTTTTGGACTCTGATTCCTGCTTAACAGTGTTAATCCCCCATTGTTTCCACCTTAAAAGATATCTGATTGAACCTCTTATTCAATCATTCTCTAACAATTGGATTGATTCAACATATTCATTCGTTCCAAGATGAGACAGGACATGAGGAGAAATAACAAGTGTGTTTTTTTCTTGTACTTCAGAGAGACCCAGCAAGTCATTTCAGATATTCAGTGCAAGGCCTCTTGGGCAAAATATGTAACACCAACTTTTCTGCAGTGGAATGAGTGGACTTGCAAAACATTTCCTACCTCCAATGTACAGCCATCATTTCCATTTGACAGCTCCAGATAAAATCACATTTCTGCAGGGAACTGGGAAAAGGTGAGGAGGTCAAGAAATATTGTACTGTGACTGAAAGTAGCACTTTTGATAGAGACAGTCTGAGCACACTTTTTCCATTAATTCAGTGGAAAGTATTATACTATATTTTGTTAGTGCATTATATATATTTCTTCTTATTGCAAGATATTTCTTTTTATCTGTGCAAGAGGGGAAGAAAATACACTCAAGTTCCTGCAATAACCCCTCTTGTTCTTGGTAAGTTACTATTCTTAAGGTAAGTTTCTAGAAATTGGATGGTATTGATCCTCAATTTTTGCCAATTCCACGGAATACAAGAGGCTGTTATGGGCTGAATAGAAGCGGCTGATTTTCACATTACAGGTTGGAGAAAGCCATGCACTCAGCTATAGGGTGGGAGCCATAATGGTGACCACCCAAATAATCAGTGTTGTAGTGCTCTTCCCAACTGCCAGAAATGAAGCTTTTCTCTAGGAAGAGTTCAATGGGAATTGCAAAAAGCATGACCATTTTTGTTATAAAACCATGGCCAAGACATAGTTTTAAGTTTTTCAAGTATTGACAAACAAGGTCATCGCTAGGAAAATTTGACTATGTTTATCTGCTGTGGGAATGTGCAAAATGCACTGTGTTATTGCTCTAAAGGGGGTGGAAGGGCGAGGAGAGAGAAGCAAGAGGGAAAGAGAGCAGAACAGAATAAAATATTTTCTCTCTTGAAGTTATGGCATCTTTTTTATCTCCTCATGTAGGTGATCGTGACTGTGCTGCAAAAGCTCAATTAGGCATGAACTATGATCCTTTGGGGTGCTGCGCTGATGTTAAACTGAGATTAAGTTCTCTCCCACACAAATCTATTTCACTTTAGAATTTAATATGGATGAAGTAGCTTTTATAAACCTTCCAACTGGAGAAACATAAGATTCTGACAACTTTCCTAGCAAGTGTCACTTTGCAAATATATAAAGTTAGCAATTGATTTTCTTTCTCCAGTCTTCTAGAACCAAGGTTTAGCTGAGAATTCTAGGAATCAGATCCATAATGGCAAAGGAAATTAAGAATATAGGCTCTTTTCTTCATATCAGTACAAACTAGAATTACTGGCCAAGATGTAGTTCTTCTCAACATGTTCCACAGGTATAAAATACTCTTCCTGTAATCACTGAAACTTGAAAAAGAACTGAATAAAGGAAAAGGTCACATTTTGGATTTACATCTATTATCTTATTTATGGCTTGAACTTACATGGAGAAAGATAAGCATATGGCAGGAAAGGATTTAGTGAGGGCAGAGGAGTCGTAGCATTGCTGTAAAGAGAAACTAAAGATAAATTTGGCTCACCTCTGTTTTTCCATGTGAAATTTGGACTTCTAACTTGAAATCCCAAGTTGTCTGTTGAATACTAATAAACAACAAAGATCACACACAATCAGCTCTCAAAAGAAGTCACTATTTTGTTTTTTGTTAAGTTCTAAAATATTTTTATTTCCTTTAGTATTCAGCAGTAATAAATATTCTATAAAGAAATAAAATATAAATAAATATAGTTTTGTTGTCTAACATTTTCAGAAAGTCATGCCATGAATTTTCAGCCCAATATAATACTCCTATTGAAGATAATTTTTGGAGGATTTTAAAATTCATTTTGTAGGACTCATGTCTAAACCGGCTCAGGTTAGCTTACAAGTTAGGCAAAATACAAATATTTCAAGATACTTGTGACTTTTTAAATAAAACCAAGTGAAATAGTTTCAGAAATACAAATAATATTCAAACTTTGCCCATTTGCAAATTAGAATCTTTCCTTCAAATTATCTTTATATTGTTTGACAAAACAAAAAAAATGTGACTGTTAAGTCAGAACCATATCCAATGAATGGGATTCTACCAGTTGCTCCCTACCCTGAGTAAGCTTGATGGATCCAGTGGTACTAATTTCAAATCTGGGAAAGAAATGTGCTATTGAGCACATACATTGTTCAATTCATATACAAAACACACGTACAAGGTATCATTGTGATTTTTACTTTCCTATATTAATCTTAAACATTGATATTTGAGACACTTCCCATGAAATCGGAGCATCCTATGAAGGTATAGGGTACACCAAAGCCTCTGTTCTCTGAAACATAATTCTGCTTATAGGCAAACAAACACCGAAACTGCTCCTTTGGGGCAGCAATTATTAAAAGAAAAGCTATGTTAATGGCTGAAAGTGTACCACAACTTAAGCTCTTCTTCCTTTGCTATAAATCTGCTCACAGAGTAAGGCCAGTATGTTCCTAACATTGGTTAAAAATCTAAGCATTTATAAACCAAAAAAGCTCTATTTGTTAAAAATTCTGTAAAGTTCAAAGAATTTTCTTCTTCAGTCGAACAGGGCTGGCTGCACTGGGCTGAGCGTTTATTACCAGCACTTTTCACCACTGCCAATTAGCACCTACCAGTGAGCACAAAGCCAGATGGTCATTGCCACCGAGGGCTTGCTGTCAAGAATTTCCCTCTCCTAAATATGGGCATGTGAAGGAGAGGGAGGAGGGAAGCTGCATGTAAGGAAGAGAAGCTGTATAAAACTTGCTTTGTGTTTTTACAGAAAGGAGCCCAGCAAGAAATTTTATGATGTTATCACAGCTAGTTCTAAAAAAAGAATTCTATTTAAACAGAATTAGAGTTCCATTCTTCATCTGATTTTTGAAACTCTGTATAATATGAACCCAAATAGATTTAGCTCGGGTACCTTGGAAAACAAGATTGACAGCATTGTTTCAGACTGCTTTAATAGAATAAGCAGTTCATATAAATACTATTTTTCAATTTAAAAATGAAATTATTAACTCTTCCAAAAACCTCACAAATCATTGCACTGCAAGTAAAACTCTGACCCACACATATCAAGGAATTTATCTGCAGCAATGAGTTACTATTAATAATAATCATGTATAATACAAAATATGTTGTATTAAAGAGAAGCATAATATTGTGTTATTACAGAAATTCTGAGAGATATTATCCTTTAAGTAAGATGTAAATGTACTAAAGCTAGATTCAAGTGGCACAGAGCCATATTTTTTTGGAGCTTGATGAAATTTCACTTGTCTAATTGCCCCTATATTTCTTACTCTGAGATGAAGATTCCTTATTATACTCCTACTTTCTGTGTCATCTTGGTGTACATTCACAAAGGATGTTGCATTTTTTTCTTCAGCCATAGCTGAATTTCAATAACAGATACAGAGAGCTAACATATTGGCTATAAAATCTGAGTGCTCTTGGGTCTTTGGATAAGAATTGTTATATGCAAGACTGTCAGCTAAATGAAACACCTCTCACTGTGCTCTCCAGCTCAGCATTTTTCTTCCAAAGATCATGTCTTACTACTTTCACCTTATCTGCCATCACAGAGAGTTGATCAGAAAACAGTCGTATAAATTAGAAATTAAACCCTTGCCTGGTGGTGCAGGTTAATGGGCCACAAAATATAGATCATATTGATGGAGGGAATTAATAAGTACCATGTGCACTATTTTAATAGATCCCTTTTTTTTACAGTTTAAAAATCCTTCATTATAAAGAAGTCAAGGTTGCAATGTTGCTGAGCTCATCAAGATGTAAGAAGACGAATGTTGGTTTCTGTTTGTATTTGATAAGTCATCTATGAGAAATGTAAATTATTAATTGTTTAGAGGGTATAGGCTTGTACTGTTTACATTTGAGTGGGTTTTCTTTTCCTTAGTGCCACTAAATAAGTATTTAAAGTTAAAATTGTAGAACATTATTTTTGATGTATAATCTCTTTATAAAATAAGGCACAGTTAGAAACAAAGTCTAAAAGGGTGTCTCAAGAACATGTACCCCATTTGCTAAGGGTGACCCTCATTGAGACTTCCTCTGAACATTGAAATTCGTACTGAGATTAGAGCATGAACTCCAAAAATGAAAATATTGTTCAGTATGTATTTCAGGCTCGGGACAGTACGGGAGGGTGGATGCAAGTACTGGGCTGTGGTAATGTCCTTAGGCAGTAGCTATTTTGATTGTGGTATTTCTCACTGTAACTCATTATGTTTATGTATTTACTTGCAAATTGCACATGCAATTTGCAAAATATTTTTCCTCGTAATGAAGAATCTCAGGATCTAGTTAGGTGAGAGATTATGATTATTAGGAGAGAGTCTTCCATAAGCAGACCATCTTTAGCTGTGTGATAGAGTTGTTCACTGACACATAAGTACTTCTGGAAGCACATGGCATGCTCTGATATTTAATATTTTATTCCCATTTGTAGGCTGAGGACAGAAATTCCTTAGTTTAGTTTATTTTGTATTCCTCGTCTTGTCCTTATTTAATGTCTTTTTTACCCTTTTCATTCTTTTAAAGGCATCTTAGAGAGCTTCTGGTCCTTCAGTGAAATATTCCAGTCTTGGAAATTTGACCTTTTATGTGAACACTGTAGAAAAGGAGCAGATTCATAGCTTTTAAGTCCAGAAGGGACCATTCGATCATCAAACCTGACCTGTATAACACAAGCAAAAGAATTTCCCTTCTATTGAGTCCAATAATTTGTCTGTAAACCATCCAGTAACAGGATGTTACATTTTAAGAGTAGTTTAAAACTGTACAGGTCTCAATTTTTAAACAGTGCTTTCAGTATATAATTCAAGTAATACTTATAGAATATGTCTATGGATATTCTATGACTTTATATAGATCTTTGGCTAAGCCTTAATTTAGTTTATTAATCCATTGGTGAAACTTATGTTGCTTTGCATTTGAGTGGTTATAAATCTGAGTATTAAAATCCTCCAAACCGGAGACTGTGCTGCCATTAGACCAAATTATTTCATCCCTCTCACAGGCAGCCACTTGCACCCACATAAACTGCCAAGCTTAAATTCAAGACTTGCTAGTTGTGAACACTGCACAGTTTCTGCCAGATTCAGCTTTAACAATCCTATACAGCACAGAAAAATGCAAGGGCACTATTAAATTGCCAGTTCACATCCTATTTACTTCACATATAAGAGCCTTTATCTGAGCTTTATTTAGCTAGAGCTCCTCAGCTGCCCACAAGTTGATGGGAAAAGTTACATTATGCAAGAACAGAGAGGCATGCTGTGGAAACAGGCTCAGCATAAAAGACCAGCAAAGAGAATCATGTTCAAACTATAGAGTGGTTTTGTTTTAAAAAGTGTGAATACACACCGAGTGCTCTGTTGAGTTCCTGTGCAAAATGGGTTCTCTGAGGATAGGAGCAAATGGCTATCACAGAGGGTTTGGGATAAGCCTAACCCAACTCAATCCTTTTAACTAGTAAAAAAATTGTGTAAGAGTGCAATCCTTCATCACAGCTACTGCTGAGGGGAAGAAGACCTTTTCATTTTTACTGAAATGAGTAACATTCAGACTCACCTACTGGTAAATGCTACAGAGTGCGGTATGTGAACATACAGAGAGACGCTAATTTTTCACAACTCCCCACAGTTAGAAGAGAGCTCAATAGCTACAAGCACATTGAATACAATGTAAAAGATGTAATAGATGTTATGAGAAAGACACAAATCAAACTTCTCAAAGTTGACATATTCTTAACTACTGCTAACACTGTGGTTGTCTGAGAGTGATATAAACCAGGGAAGGTCATCCCTGGACACACTCGAAGCCTTAAGGAAGGAAGCCACAATTAACTGTTTTGTCAGGGCTGACTGAGAGATTTGCTATTTGTCAAGAAATAGCACAAAGTGTGCAGGCTTCTGGAGAATGAGTGGACATTGCCTGGGAGTTAACCAGCATGTCATGGGTGTTCAAATGCGTTGGAGCCAAAGTCTCCAAAGTGAAGTGTGAATGTGTTATACAGGTCACTGTTAAGAGCTCAATTCCTGAGGGACTGGGGGGACCTCCACGTTTTTAATGGGAATCACCACCCTGTGTTGCCCAGTTAGCCGTCAGTAATGTTGGAATATCATCTCACAGGCTCACTGGGCAGGGAGGCAGGGCAGGGAGTAGGGTCATAAAAAATCTGTTCATACTGCCTTTTGTAAACAGAAAGGCCTGCTCATGCACCCAGTCAAAGGGGAGACGCGGCAGTGTGGTTGCATCCTCGCAAATCTAAGCTCGTGCATTCTGCCTTTTGTCCTTTGGATTTTGCGTGGCTGCGAGCTGGCTCAGAGCACAGGGAGGGACAGCCCCAGAGGCAGAGCTTGCTTGCCCTGCTATTTAGAGGTAAATGCCATCTAGACATGAATAACAAACACCATCTAATCATGCTCATTGTGGCCTTTGAAGCCACTGACAAGATATTTTAGAAGCCAAACTGAATCCAGACATGAAAAAGGAACATTTTCATAAACTGCATGATCAAAAGACCATCTAAAAATTGTTACAAAGCATCTGCAAACCACATAAAACTCTGGGAGATAAAGAAACTATTAATCAGGAGCAAGAAACAGAAGGTGGCAAAATCTTCTCACTATGATTCCCTGATCAGGTCACAAATGGGAAAAAAATCTGCAATTTGTGGCTTACAAACAAGGGAAAAAGAAAACATAGGTATTTTAACTCAGCAAAGTAATACTCAAAGTTATGAAAAATAAACATAATACTGGACTACATGTTCTGTACTTCTTTGTCTGCTCACAAAGTGTTTTTTCAGATCATAATTATAAGTAGAAAGAGTTGAGTAGGAAGAAGAATCCACATGGACAGCAAGCAATTCATACCTGAGTGAATTTTATGTTTCCTTGAACTTCATTAATATTCCTGGGGACAAATGTTTACCAAGTATCCAAAAGATAGTCTACAATGCTTCAAGTTCATTTCTGAACCACAAATGTCTAGAGATACATTTAGGGAAAAATATTATAAAGGCTTCTGAAATAGAAGGGTGACTCTTAGGTGTTATTTATATTTTAAAATAACAGATCAGATAAGCAAGATACTGAAAATTAGAAAGGATTCAAGGAGTCTTTGACAGAAATTATTTTGGGAAAGCGTGTTTGTAGAGACAGCCCAAAGTATCTCTTCTAAAAATATATACAGAAACAAAACAGAAGTTTGAATAATAGTTGTGCTATTAATATTTAGTGAATAGTAAACATAAAATGTTTATGAAAAATGAACAGGAAATGAATGCAGAAAATATTTTCCAGGATATAAATATTTGTGACTTGTATCTGCTGCCTCTCACAGAGACACTGCTTCGACAAGAGTTGTAACCTCCTCAACAGAGCTGAGAGCATCTGGGGGACAAAGTCTGGGAGCCATGGCTTTACGAAGGTGAAAGGTGTAGCAGAACATGTGGTCACTGCTGCTTTGCCTGTGTGAGGAAAAAACAGTTCCCCAGTTACTGCTCTCCGTAGGATTTACAGGAATGCAATGGAGACAAGAGTAGTTGCCTTACATGGGGCAGGTAGTCGGATCGTAGAATGATAAAATATCCTGAGTTGGAAGGGAACCATCAGGATCATCAATTCCAACTCCTAGCCCTGCAAAGAACATGTCAAGAATCACACAATGTGTCTGAGAGCGTTGTTCAAATTCTCCTTGAACCCTCGGTGCTGTGACCACTTCCCTGGCGAGCCTGTCTGAGCACCCAATCACCCCCTGGGTGAAGATCCTTTTCCTAATATCCAAATTAAACCTCTCCTGAGTCAACTTCATGCCATTTATGTGGGTCCTCTCACTGGTCACCAGAGAGAAGACATCAGTGCCTGCCCCTCCATGTCCGGTCATGACCCCTTGTTCTATCACCATACTATTCTCTGTTATGTTTTTAAATTCCTTTTAAGTAATGGAAGGCTGTTCTAAGGTGTTCCTGCATTCTTCACTTCTACAGGCTGAACATCCCCACCTCTCTCAGCTTTTCTTCATGGGACAGGTGCTCCAGCCCCCCAAGACA
>VYZT01056280.1:0-32501 GCA_013400735.1 Pomatostomus ruficeps | reverse complement strand
CCCTTTTACTAAAACCACAACAGCTACACATATTTAAAAAAAGACAGAATTTAGTGATTTGTGCTTAAAAAGCATTTCCAAAATTTCCATTCAGCCTTTCTACGCACTAGTGTTTTCCATGTGCCTTGGACAGGAATATTCTTTCACAGTTGTCTGGATGCAGCTGATGACTTGTTAGCCACTGTGATTGAGCATGCTCATACAGAACAAGATACATTTGGACTTGCACCAAAAGTTTTTACTTTAATTTTATTCATGTAGGACAGCCCCTAGAGCAAGGCATGCATTAACAGCTTCTGATAAATCACTACTAGAACATGTGCTCAGATAAACTGGGGCAGCCAGGAACATTTTGTAGTGTTCTCAGACATTGAGGGTAAATCATCTGGGCTACAGATTTTGTTTCAATACATCAGATATCTGTATGCCTCTGAAAACTACAGCCTTCAAATTGGATCACAAATCTCTTCTGCAAACAAATAATTGCCCTGAGTTGCACAGAGGGTAGCTGTGAAAACTGGGGAAAATGCCACCAACCAAATCCAAGGGGTTCAGTACCCCAAAATAAAAAAAAAAAATCTATCTATCTATCTATCTATCTATCTATCTATCTATCTATCTATCTGTATGTCAGTTAACCATGACAGAGATGCATCATGAGATAGCCTTGTCTTCCCCAAAGTCTCTGGAATTGCTTCTCTGAGATCCCCACAGAGACAAGGAGAAACTGGAAGGAAGCAGAGATGAGACAAGAAAGTATGGAACAAAGACATGCAGTGCTCTCCATGTTGACATCCAGATGCAAAGTACAATTAAGCTCCTTGGAGTCAGAACATCCCACCCTGTGAAAGGTTTACCTCACTAGATTAGAAGAGAATATGTTCACTATGTGCCAGTTTAGGACTGGCACTTGAAACACCTTTTGCTATCCATCACAAGAAGAAGCAGGCTTATAAACCAGACTTTTATAAATTTTATTGCATTCCTGAAACATGACTCTGCATCTTTGGAATACTCAAAACTTACCCTTGTGCACTGAGTGTGTATGGCAACATCAGCACAAGTTAACTTAATACTTTACAGGAGCTTAGATGCAGACTGACAGTCTGATCATGTTCGATGTGTGGTTTTTCAATTGCATGCTTCAGGGACAGACTGTAACCTGTCCAAAGCACATAGGCAATTAAAGGAAAATTCCTCTGTTTTTCATTTAATGGGTTACAGGCCCTTAAGGATGTGAAATCTCTGTCCTTGAGTGTCTGCAAGGATGTCAGGCTGCACACTGGAACAGCTTTGAATGAATATAATTCTTTGGAAAGACACCTTTTTTTAGTGCACTCACTGAAATGTAAAAATGGGTTGAATTGCTAAGCACACCTCTCCAAGAAGCCATTGCCAGCTGAGAGTTAATAATTATACAGTGAAATTTCTTCATAAACACTCCATTTAGCTATGGGAAATCAGATCACACGTAAGTATTCTGGGTTCTGCTAATCACTTCCAGACAGGTAGTGTCAGAAGAGGGATCAGGTGGAGTCTAAACACCTTCAGATCACACTGATAGAACAAAGAGATCAAATAGAGAGTTTATTTAGGGAGAAATAATTCTTTCTTTAGGATTTTAAAACCATTTCATGTCTTTGAACAGATAATCCCTGAACTGACTGTACATCCACTTTATCAAGTTTTTCTTTTCTGACTCAGCAGGCCATGCTATTTGTATCTTTTCCTGACAGAGATTTTTCTGAGATTGTTCACAGGGGGAAAATAAGAATAATTTCAGATTTTTTGGACTTTACTTTCCAATGACAAGTTTGGTTGTTTTTAGTATCAGAGTTTTCCCACGGAATAAGACTTTCAAGCTCTGACTAGAAATGACCATCAAACAACAAATCTCCATTTCCTCATATAATACATGAACTTGTATCATCCTGGATTTACAGGTGGGAATTCTGCAACCAGCTGCAGCCTGGCCCTGGAGTACCCAAACTGTAGAGGTACAGTGTTATTCATCTTGAAGCTTGCTACTTGCCATGCCCTGGGACCCTGTCCCAGATGTGCCACTCCCTCCTCTGGCTGAAGGGATGCAAATCCAAATCCCCAACATCCAGAGAAGACCGTATTGAGACTTTGGGATATCTCCTAAATACAAAAAGACACGGGAAAAGTGCAGATGGTAAGGAAACAGATAAAACAGGGCCTGTGCTGCCTAACAGACCTGGGACTCTTATTGGGAATTTCCAACACGTTTATATTTTATAGGAAGGAGATACTCTCTTCTCACCACCAGCATATAAAGCTAGAACTTTCTATTTATGATTTAATGAATCTTGAATTCTCAGCAACTAACTCCCGGGTTTTCAAGATGCTCCATGTAGATCTGGCACAGCACAGAGTGCAAAGCTTTGGCGTATGGCTTTTTGTTCCCAACAACATGCTTTGCAAAGCAGTGCTCTGTTTATAGGATAATCTGTTATCTTGTAATTAACAAACTCATCAGAACTGCTGTCATAAATCACTGATAAAATAATTTCAATCACCTTTATGTATGTGACATAATACAGGGGGACTATGGCAAGCTGTCACTCTGATTAACAGTGTTTCCAAGTGAAGAGAACAAAGTAGTAGCTCTAGTTTGTGACATCAGTCTGCTCTTGAGTTAAGATACACCAAATAATGCAATTTTATCTTCTGCTCATTGAAGCAAAGCAAGTATTGCTTTGCTAAGAAATAGTGCTACCTGTAAAACTTTAAATGGAGAGAGGTATCAGTATGTATTTCACATTTCATTTTCACCATGTCTCATCACAGTAAGTGAAGAACCTGCTGGAGGTCAAAGCACTGAGAGCATTCTTGTCCCACTTTCCTGTCACCAGGGTAAAGCACTGCCACTACTGGGAAACTGCAATGGAGCACATTTCAGCTTTCCTGAACCACAAACAGGAGGCAACTGGGCTTGAGCTGAAGTGAGACAAGGGAAAGGATGCAGGAATTGTGTGAGAGAAGACCAAGAGAAGGAGGAGACAGCAGGGTACAGCAAACAAGAGAATGTTTTTAGACTCAGACCTGTAATGGAGAAGCGGAGTTGTTACCTGCCTGTTTACATTTCTGTGCCACCTCGCAGTCAGCACAAGGCAAGGCTTCAGGCAGAGGCAAAGCCAAGCGCTCAGAAGCCATCTATTTGCATGATTTGCTTTCCTCTTCACTTTCACAAACAGGGTCCGTCAAACCAGTAATTATAGCTGAAACAATCAAGGCCCATGTGAGGATTACACAGGGAGGCTCTTCCAATAACCCATCTTAGAGCCTAGTGAGCACTTTCTGAAAATCGATTTTCCCTTTCAGCCTTTACCCAGAATCCCTGGCTAATGGAGAACCTTCTTCACAACAGCTTCAATGCTACTACTAAAAGGGATATATCAGGAATTGTATCTCCAAGGCCAAAACTCTCTTCCCTCTCTCAAGCAAAGACAGCATGCCCAGGGTGCTTCCTGAGAGCTGTGTGGTCCTGCTGCCTCCCTGGCCATGCCCAGCTGTGCTCAGAGCAGGGACTAATGCTGGGCTGTGCTGAAGAATATGCTGACCTCCAGACACTGCAGAGCTATGGACCAGAGCCTCAGCCAACAGGCTGAGTATGGTGCAATTACCACACGCCCAGAGCCAATCCATCTCTCTTGTTCAGACTGGCATTCATGGGCTTGCTGTACTGGGGGCTGCTGGGAAAGCACAGACACCTGTGCCAGGGCTCACAGGGCTGTTGGCTCTCCCCACTCTCCTAGCACAGACGCTATCGCAGATAACAGAGGAAGTGACAGTACGAAGCTGAGCTGCATGTGTCAACCCAAAACAGGGACAGTGACACGTCTGCTCTCACGTCTGCCAAGAGCTGCCAAATGGGTCCTCTCTGCAACTCCTCCCTCTTCCCCACCACACCTGCACAGCCAGTTCATTCTTTGCTTCAAGTCCTTGTGACAATACCATTTGGTTATGGACTGCCATTTATATTCCCTTTGTTATGTAGCCACCTTTTGAACATGGTAACATGAACTTAATTCACTTATCTCTATCACAGACAAAATACATCACAATAGTACCAGAGCAATCTAAAAAGAATTTCCGAAAATCTTAGTTCACTGACAGCTGACCCATGCAAACCAGGTGTTTATGTCAGCTGAAAGAATAAATGTCCAACTCAAAATTATAACAGAAAACCAGATTAAAGTTTGAGTTTCCCATCCTCAGCTCTGTCCCTTCATCACAGGGTCAGCTTTCTTAAAAGCTGTCCTGGTGATGAGGCAGTAAATCTTATAATATGTTTAATAAAATAGTATTAATGTGGTGCCAAAGGACCCCAACAAGATCAAAACCTCATTGTTCAAAGCTGTACAGAAGCAGGCTCTGCTCTGAAGTGATGGTGATCTAATTATGCAGGGGCGCCAGGAGTGCACAGCACTGCACTGACTTAATCCCTGTCACCCTGCAGAGCCCTGGAAGAATGGGACCTTCGGGCTTGGAAACCAGGGCTCTGCTCACCACACTGACCCACCTCTTCTGTTTGCTCTGCCCAGCAGCACTTTTTATGAGGTTACATTGATTGGAAGAACGTGCCTGTGTGTGTATGCAGGGGTGCAGGGTCTGTCTGCAGCACTGCAAACAGCCACAGCACATGGGATTGCTGTTTCTTGCAACACACACTCTTAGCAGCTGCCACAATGCCCTGATGCAGTATTTCACATCAGAGCACCAAGTGGTTCCCACTATCAGCCACAGAAAGAGAAGAGAGACATAGTCAAAACTTTTTTTCATTTTGAAAATGATGGAGCTTCTCTGTTGTTTGAATTGCAGTCATGAACAGCCGTCCTCTAAGTCACTGCATTGTTTTATTTACATCTTGAGACAGTGACTCCCTCTTCTCTATGGCACCACTGGCACCTCTACTCTTTAACATCTTTTTTTTCCCCATATTTCAAGTGCTGTTTTGGCCCAGCAGCTTCCCACCTTTTGTAGAGAGGAGCCCTGGGAGCACAGAGAGGTGCTGTTTCAAAAGTTGCAAAAGGAAAAATCAGTCAATCAATCTGTCCTTCTCTGGCCTACCCTCGCTTATGATATGTCAGGCCCATTATTAACTCAGTGTTCAAAATATCAACAGTGCCTTTAAACTGCTTTGATCAATAAAGGTGTTCAGTTCTTCAGAAGACAACTATCATCAGAAACTATAATGGATAATAAAGTCTGGAAAAAACAAAATCTAACCCACTGGTTACTTTTGCCCCACTGTTCATCAGCAGGGCCTTCAGCCCTGGCACACCCACCAAGCAGACAGTTTTCATCACACTTCATGACCAAGCACAGTTCCAGAGGGAGATGGATGTGTGCTGAGGGTTTGCAGCCTGTTTTGAGGTTATTACTGTAAATAACCTTGTGCACTGTTTAGGCACCAGTTTTGTTGGTTGCAAGATCTGTTTGAGCCACTGACATGGATCTGATCTCTCTCCCCATGAATTTATCATAGAATTATAGAATGGCTTGGTCTGGAAGGGACTTTAAAGGTCACCCAGTTCCAGCCACCCTGCCATGGGCAGGGACACCTTTTGCTCAGAGCAACATCCAACCTGGCACTGAACACTTCCACTGTTGGGGAATCCACAGTTTCTCTGACCAACCCGTTCCAGTGCCTCACTACCCTGCCAGTAAAGATTTTCTTCCTAATATCTAATCTAAACCTACCCTCTATCAGTTTGAAGCCATTCTGCCTTGTCCTGTTGCTCCAGACCCGTGTAAAAAGTCTCTCACCATTGATCTTGTAGGTTTCCTTTAGCTGCTGGAATGACACAATTGGGTCACCCGAAACTTTTTTTCTTTTCCAGGCTGAACAGTCCAAATTCTCTCAGCCTGCTGCCCATGGTGCTTTGGATGCAGCGCCACTTTTTCTCCTTTCTTTTCTGTTTTGTTATGTTCTGTAAGAGCAACTTCAGAAGCTGGGTGAGCAATGAAGATGTTGCTACACAAGTCTGGAGTGTGCAGAAAGATCCATATAAACCTCTTGAAAAGGAAAAACATCAAAAGCCTGATATCTAACAATTTACTTTTTTTCCTTCCTCCCTCAAATGGTTTTCAGTCTTCATGGCAGAGGTGAAGAGATTTTTGTCTCCACAGCTCTTTATTTTTGTTGGAATTCTGGAGCACCATACAAAGAGGCATCATACTTGACAGGAAGCATTGCTTCTCAAGAGAAGGGAAGAGCTGCTGGAGGTGAAGCACTGGGCAGGAATGGCAGCATCACCACCCTCAGCCAGGATTACTGGGTGTTACAGGAGCACACAAGAACATAACAAAAACGAATCTCATTAAAGAATGGCAGCCCAATAGTTTTCATCCTCAGATATAACTCAGTGCAAGACAGGCTAGTTTCTTTTCTCCATCTCAGTTGCAAAAAATATCTGGGTCTCAGTTACCCTTCAGAATGAGAAGACTGAGGACTGAATTATGACATGACATTATTTGTTTCACACTCTGAAAAGGGCTGAACTTGCTGGGTATGTTTCTAGTCCATACTTGCTTTCGACAATCTTTCTCTTTCAAGTTGCAACTCTGGGGGCTGTCAGCAGAGAGATTTTTGTGAATATATCTTTAACTACTCCAGGCTGTCTGAGAGGCTACCATCAGTCAAACAAATCAGTGATTTGAATTCACCTACCTGAATACCTGCTGTCTGTCTCAGCTTTAGTAGGGATTTTGCTATTGTCTTCTGTAGCATCCTTGTTGACAAATCAGTGAAGCATAGACTATGCAAGTGGATGTGAGAGGAGCCTGAAGTGTCGGGGTGAAAGGGCTGCGATTAACAGCAAAGTCTGTCCAAAGGGCAGGGGCTGGAGAAGTGCCCTGAGGCTGACACTGGGGCCGGTCCTGTTCAACGTCTACACCAGTGATGTGGATGATGGGACAGGGCACCCTTAGCACATTCACACTGGGAGGAGTGGCTCCACACCAGGGCATTGTGCCACCATTCAAAGGGTCCTCTGGGCTGGAGAAATGGGCTGAGAGGAGCCCCAGGCAGCTGGGCAAAGGGAAGTACACAGTCCTGCACTCCCTGCACCAGCACGGACTGGAGTCCAGCCAACTGGAAAGCAGAGAAGGAGCTGGAGCCAAGGAGAACCTGAGCCAGTGCTGGGCCTGTGCAGCAAAGGCCAGCAGCATCCTGGGCTCCATGGAGCAGGGCACTGCTAGCAGGTCAAGGGAGGGGCTCCTTCCCTCTGCTCATTGTGGCGAGGCACATCCGGAGTGCTGCATAACGTGGTGGGCTCCCTGTTGCAATAACAAGGACGTACTGAAGGGAGCACCATCCGGGGTCAAAGATGATGAAGGAAGTCTATTAGGAAGAAATCACACATGCTGTTTCAGATGTGATGGAAATAGAATCAGCAGCAGGTGGCTAGAAGACTTGAGGTGGAGACTGGGAAGGATACACATGCAGATGCTTGTTCAGTAAAAACCCCTGCACTGTTACCACAACAGTTTTCAACTTGGGAACTTGCAGTCACGCAAATTTCATCCAAGGTATATTTAGCCCAACACCTGAAGCTTTGTTCAAAATTATCCAAATCTTTCAAAGCTGTTTTTTTTTTTTTTTGTTGTGTGAACACAAATTGAATTTCAAGAAAAGAAATGTTGTAAAGCAATTTTAAGTTTTTCTCATTTAAAAAATGAGGAAAGGGCAAGCACCTTGGCTGATGAAAATCCTATAAATTGCTGTTCTGTTTTATTTCGCTTCTTCTTCAAATGTGCACGTCTTAGTACTTGAGGTAGAAATCATGTTCAACACATTATTTTAGGACTGTCTTCAGATGTCACAGGTAGCAATTTCATATGAATCATGGTTTGAGTTGCATGTGTTAATAAATAACATCCAGTGCCATATAACACATAGCATATACAAGCTATTTAACAGTGAAGAGCAATAATGAATGATAGCATAGGTCATTAGTTACCACGCAGTATCTCTCCAGTATTTATGGAGGGGAAATGTAGGCACAGAAAGGAAATTAGACAGGATATCGGAGTTAACACCGTAATTTCAGAAACACGTTAAGTGTTATTTCTCAGTAGTTGCTAGGACTGCACACAGGGTCAAACAAATAGACACAGGTCAACGTTTTAATTGCTTGTGAACTTTTCAGTAAGAACTACAACTTTGCCATGTCTTTTCTCTGTAAGGAAAATTATAGCCGTGATATGATTATTTTTTATCTAATAAGATGTCATTCATTCTATAATACACATGATTTTAAATGAATTGTAAGCTTCAAAAATATCTTCATTGAAGTATCTGTTTACTCATTAAAAAGCTCCTGAACACATACAGTTTTGAACTGCTAAGAGATTTTGAATTTGGCTGTTATTTTACAAGCTATGTACCACTGATATTTGAAATAATGTATTATTTTATACAGAAAGAGGTATTTCTGGTCATAAAATGGCTCAGAGCCTCGATCATCACAGATAAGTGTCAATTCAGAGGCAAATTATTCCTTATTCACACGCTTATGCAGTGGTGGCACAAGGGGAAAGTGGCAAGTCCTTCACTGAGACAATGAAATTTCCTTCTCTTATGGAAACTGCACACATTTTCACTTGTTTTTATTAGTCACCAGTGACCACTACTGCTTTAGAGCTTTCCATGGACATTCTGCCTGACTATAAGCCTATGGCTGCACTTTTGGGATCCAGCTGGAGGGATCACAGCTCAGCACTACATAGATAAGCAGATCCAAAGAGCACCTGCATTTGTAACAAGATCACTGTCACCTGGAATTTCTCACTGTTTTCCAGAACTCCAAGTTGCCTTCTTTTTTTACTCCAAACAATCTGCAAATTAAACAAATTACTTCCCCTTCTAAGCACTTTCTGAGCTAGACTAGCCTCCCTAGATCAAAAGCAGTTCTGTTCCTAGCTTCAGCTGTACAGGTATTTGGGATTATTTGCTCACTTATAGCTGTTATTAGGACAGTCAGCTCCCTTCCCAGTTTTCCTTCCTTCCTCAATTTGGTTTTACTTTGTAGGAGCTGTGATCAACTGATAGTCCCTGGGGAAGAGCAGGAAGGCTCTGGATTAATACTTGTGTGCACCAAGGTAGCACGGTGGGGTTGGGATGCATTTTTCCAACATGAGCCTGGAGCACCCCTCTTCTATTGCAGCTTTCCCTGCTGATCAGATCTTCAGGCACATAGAAGTATTTGCTCAGGAAGACTTTCAAAACCAGGATCCACCACACTGTAAGCCCCTTTTTTCATAGTCAGGCTTCATCCAACTGTAAACACTGGACCTGCAAGTTCCTGGCAGACAGCTTAGGGGATGTCTGAGGAACATTTGTAGGCTGAAGCTTTACAGTCAGCACATCAGCCATTACTGTGAAGAGAAGCCAGATGTTTTCTCTGCTGTAGCAAATTAGTGCAGTCTTGCTGTTCCATCCTCTCTGGATGTAACAGCAGCTGCTTAAGCTTTCAAAATTCCTATGATTTCAAATGCACAGTTAGAGGTGTCAAAAGGCAACAGAGAAGTGTGTCCTGCAATAGATCTCTACAAGTCTTTTATTTTATTTCCTTCCCATTTTAGATATTTAAGATGGAAGCCATCCATCTGACCCAAAGATGTCTCAGTGGTTATGCTAACAGAAATCTAACCTCAAAGGCTGTGGTTGAGCATGTTCTGAGTGTTCTTTGATGCTGAAATTTCAGTAAGACAAACTTAGGGCTGTGGCTTATACCAGCTTGGTTCTCCAACCTAGTACAACCACAGTCCTAATACAGCTTCCCTCCAGCAGACAAGCTGGGTTAGGTAAGGCAAAAGACATCTGTGAAAAATTTTGATTTGCCCAGTGTGATATTTTGATTGCAAAAACTACGACTATGTTAAACACAAGCACATTCAGAATTCATCATAAAAATAAAATACAAGGGAAATGTCAACCAAAAATTTTCACTCCTGTAGAAAGAGATTCCTGCCATTAACTATCTGTATTGGTGATCTGGAAGAAAACAGAAAATCAGTGCAGAGAATATTTTCAGATGAGACTAAATGTGGCAGAACAGTAAATGAGGAAGATTGGTTAGATAGGGTGAACTGGGTCACTTGCTAAAGTCAGAGGAATTTAAAAATCTACTTTCATAAAGGAAAGGAAAGGAAAGGAAAAGCAAAGATGAGAGATCATATATGGGGGGACCTGTATGCTGAAGTTCATGACACTGGGAACAGCATCATAGTAATGGCAAACTGCCATCTGACTTTGTGTTTATAATATAATGGAAGAGGTGTAATAACTATAATTTGATCCTGAAAAAGTAACAGAATACCAATGTTGTGTGCAGTGACAAATCCAGATTTGTGAGTTTGTACATCTGCACTTCAAAGTTACATTTTTAAGAATTCAACAAGAGCAGAAAAAATTGAAGTCCATGGAATAAGCCTGAAGAAACTCAGTGTATTTATCTCATTTAAGGGAAGAGAGAGGTGATATAACCAAAGTTTGCAAGCACCCCTTTGTGAAATAGATTTCTGACGGAGGCAGCACCTATTCCTGGGATGGAAAGAAAGAGCACAGTTCTGTGTTTGGAAGAAGAAGATATAAAAATGGCAGCTAGCAAAAGGCAGAAAGCTCAAAAAATCAGTCATAGAATCACAGAATGGTTTGGGATGGAAGAAATCTTGGAGATATTCTCATTTAAACCCTCTGCCATGTGCAGGGACACCTTCCACGAGACCAGGTTACTCAAAGTCCCATCCAACCTGGCTTTGACAGGTGCTCCATCCCTCTCTTCAACTTATTGGCCTTNCAGGATCAGCACTTGGTCTTGTTAAACCTCATGATGTTCCCATGGGCCACTCCTCCAGCTTGTCCAGGTCCCTCTGGATGGCACTCCATCCTTCAGGTGTGTCAAACAACCAGTCAGCTTGGTATCACCTGCAAACTTGCTGAGGGTGAGCTTGATCCCTTTTTCTATGTCATTAATGAAGATATAACACCCTTCCCAATAAGGACCCCTGGGTGTCCCACTTGTCACTGATGTCCTTTGGGACTCAAAGCCATTTGCCACTACCCTCTGGATCTTACCGTCCAACCACTTTCATACCCGTCTAACAGACCACTCATCAACTCCATCTCTCTCCCTAAATTAAACATGTCACCTGAGCATCCCAGCTCATGAGCACGCAAAATGTCTTGATTTCACCAAGTCACAACCTCCACACAGCTCAAACTAAGAACATAGTTTTCCTTTGACCAGAACAAGCACTGTTAAGGACACAACAGTCTGCTTAGCAGCAACCTTAATTCACTAATCTAGGGTTTGTTGCAGCAGACTGTGTGTTTCTGGGGTGTTTAAAATGCTGCTGCCTTCCTGGGCACTACCTCTTCCAAGGCACTGCCAGGCACAATGCAGCTGCAATCACTTGCACACAGTCTCACCGGATAGCTTTTGCAGAGAAGCTGTTGCAGACAAAGAAGTAATCAGGAAGGCCCTCTGTATGGGACTCCGCAAGGCCTTATTCCAACCACGTGCACAGATGGGAGAACAAACATGAGGTCTCTTGCATGCGAAGGGGTCCAGGGACAGAGAGAGTGAGCTGCTCTCTGCACAGAGTTATAAAGGTCACCAGACCAATGGAGAGAGGGCAGGGAGGTGGAGAGGGGATGCCAGAACCAGTGGGGGCACTTCATGGGCGTGGTTAAGGACAGCAGTTTCAGGTAGCAGAGCTAAGGTATATCAGATAGCAAAGCGGGCACGGAGACCAACCTGGATAGGGGAACCCAGGTACATTTAAAATGACTGAAGCCAGGAGTCCAGGGGGAAGGACTTTTAAATCTCCCTATTTCAGGGGATACTGGTGGCATAAGCCCACCGACCTCCACAAGGGCTAAATATTTAGTCACTCTCTAAATAAATAAAGATAATGGAAGAGAAGAAAGAAACCTGTTGCCCTGGTAACTCTTATTTACAGTGGGTTTTGCACTCCATATACTGCACATTTTCATCTCAGCAGGCAGCTCTCATTTGAGAGGGACAGATGTCATGGGCTGTTACAGAGGACACAAAATGTTCTTTTTTCAGAGATTTATTTTATTGTTTCCGCTATAAAAAGTCTTCAGGTTCAAGTACATGAGAGCCCCGTGTGTGTGTGTACAAACAGTGGGAGTCAGTCAGGCATACCCTTTAAATCTGTTTGGGGACTCCTAGTAATTATGGAGCCAATTCAGCACCACCTTCCCACAGCCACTGGATGGTAAAATACATCCAGGAAAACCAACAGCCTTCACTTCTGAGCTCAGCAGATTTCCTGTATGAAATCAGTACAACATATCTGGCCACCAGAAAATAAATAGCTTTTCTGGGAAACACCTTCTTCCTCTGTGGATTGATTATTTATTTCAACAAAACCCCCAAACAGATCATCTATGGTCAAGCCATTATGCTGTTTTTGCTGTCATAATTTGTGGGAAGCAGGGCAGTCCACCCTGGGGAGACAGTGCTAAGCTCATGCCCCTTAGTAAAGAACTCTCCTTCCCAAGATTCCTTGCAATCCTCCATGTTTTCGGGATTCTTGGGACTACAGTTCCCAGAGGGCATTGCGCTGTTGCTGTGTCCCCTGGGATGGGTCACCCTCGGTCACGAGGGCCCCTAAGGTTTTAAAAAAGAACCGCATGTGTCCATTAGTGTCTTTCTCCACATGGCTGTTACCGAGAAGCAGCAATAAACATCTAAGAAGCTTTGCCAAGGAAGACCCTTCTTGCTATCGCCAGTAGGCTATATCTAAGGTAGCCGGGAGACCACAGGGATGGGGAAGGCATAAGCTGGGAGTGGTGTGGGCGGCAGAAGCTGTAAGATAGCATTAGGACCCTGCGACTGCTGCACTACAGAGCCACCGCTGCTAGGCAGCAACGGACGCCGTGAGCTCAAACCACGGGAATTCGAAACACTCCACCACCGCGTGTGAAAGCTCTGTCTCGCCCCACTGTGGGAGCCCCAGCCCTGCAGCCCTGCAACCCCCTACTTTTGCAGGAGACCATCAAAACCCTCAGATAAATATATAAGCCAATCGATACAATAATTGTCACTATATGCTGGAATACTCTGTCAAGAGGAAATACAGGGAAGGGATCCTTCCAGCATCCTGCACAAAACTGCACTTAAGGCACTCACTCATCCAAATGTGAACCCCAAGGAAATGGCAGCTGGTATACGAACCACCCCACAGAGTTGCTGTCCTGTGAAGAGCACTGACCAACATCCCTCAAAAGGAACATTTCATTTCAGAAATATTGAAATTATCAGTTTTGACATTGTTCATGATTACTCATAAAACCTGAATTAACGCAAAAAAACTTTCAAACCCTCTAACACTCTACTTATCAGAAACTAAACTTTCTAGTATAATTTGTTCCCACTGCTGCTTCCCATTTACACAGACAAACTCATGCTTCACCTCGGGTAAGGGGGACAGTCTGTACTGGATGGAAAATTTCAACTTCAGTTTTGATTACCTTCCCACAGTTTCAGACCTAATAAGGGTCATGGCCATGGAAGTCACAGCACCAGAATAAAAGCTCCCTGAACAAAGTTTCCTATATACTAGGGGACACTTTTTACCTCCTCACATGCTTGTAACAAAAGCAGCCAGTGAACCCTGAGAGATGGGTTGTTCAAAGGGTTTGTTGAGCTCGGCAGAGAATGTTTTTGTGTTCCCCTTCTCACTACTCTTTGGGATACCATGAGTCCAACAAGGCATGAAGGACACATTTCCTATTTGGAGGGTGACTGCAGGTCAGGCGGACGGATGATGAGTCCGAGTGGGTGCTGAAGAGGCAAAGGAGCAGCAGAACCCAAGTCCAGCACTCTCACACAGGCCAGCGCTGCCTGCTCCCAGCAGGGTCCTCCTGTAAATGGGGATACCCTTGTCAGTCAGACCATCCTTGGGAGGGCAGAGGGTGCCAGCAGGAAGCTGCAACCAAAATCTGAAGTTTTCTGATCATGTAATGACAACAATTGCCATGGCATGTTTTCACTCCCATTGACTACACAAGATCTGGCAGCTGCAACATCCCTTCTCCCTCCTTGCCTAAACACAGACTTGGAAGAGAGGCATGAACAGAAAAGAAGTGACCCGGGAGCAACAGGGAACTGTCAGCTCCCAGGTTACACGCAGGGAGCACTTGCTAGCGAGAGGGAAATCTGCTGTAAGCAAACTCCTGCCTCATGCCGGAGCCTGTGGATGCTCATGACCTCCCCTCAGTTTAGCTGTAAAGCAAAACTTCAACTTTACATGGCTGTGAAGCCGAGACCAGCTGGGCTCGGCATCTTATCAGATGGGCAGGAGGGTGAAATCAGTCACTTTTCTTCTATGTCCACAGCTGCTAGGGGCAAAAATCTCATTTCCAGTGTGTGGGTTACTCCAGTGATTTGCAATGACTACCAGGGCCAGGGTGTGTCCCATGAAGGCTAGGACTAGGGACAGAGACATATAGAGAAGAATTTGCAGAAAACCACCATTCATTAGCTTTCAGATAGGCATTGTAGCACAGGACAGTAATTTTATCAGCCAGCACTTTTGTTATGAGTCTGATTCATGCTTCCATATGTTATAATATCACAATAATTTTTACTGCCAGAGCCAAACAACAAGGAAATAATTTAATGTCAAGCTTCTTCAGTTCAGCTATTGTGCGAAACAGGTAATAGATACAGGGGAATAAAGAGGAAACATAGTATCTCCATGACTGCCATCTGTTTAAATAAGCATGTGGGTAGATTGAAGGTTCACTGCACTGCACTCCTCTTCACAGTGAGTCCTGATAGGCTTGCAATAAAACATTCCCTCTCTGATAGTTCATCGATCAGCTTCCTTCACCCTGGAGTCTTCCTCATGGCAGTTTCCCATTAATGCCACGTTTGCCATCACTCCAGTATGCCAGTGTTTCAAGTGGGAGCTTTTCTTAACACCAGCACCACAGTAAACTGCAGTGCCCTTTGCCCAGACTGGTGAGGCTGGACATGCCCCGGCCATGGCACTCCCAGCCCAGAGAGCCAAACGTGTCCTGGGCTGCATCCAGAGCCCCGTGGGCAGCAGGGGAGGGAGGGGATTCTGCCCCTCTACTCTGCTCTGGTGAGACCCACCTGGAGCACTGCATCCAGCCCTGGGGGCCCAGCACAGGAAGGACAGTGACCTGCCGGAGCAAGTCCAGAGGAGGCCACCAAGATGATCAGAGGGCTGGAGCACCTCTGCTGTGAGGAAAGGCTGAGATAACTGGGATTTTTCAGCCTGGAAAGGAAAAGGTTTAGCGGTGATCGGATTGTGGCCTTCCAGTACCTCAAGGGAGCAAACAAGAAAGATGGAGAGAGATTATTTGCAAAAGAGTCTAGTGACAGGACAAGGTGCAATGGCTTCAAACTGATAGAGAATAGGTTTAGATTAGATATTAGCAAAAAATTCTTTACTGTCAGGGTGTGAAGCACTCTGGGCACAGGTTGCCCAGAGAAGCTGTGGATGCCCCATCATGGGAAGTGTTCAAGGCCAGACTGGATGGGGCTCTGAGCAACCTGATCTAGTGGAAGGTGTCCCTGCCCATAGCAGGGGGTTGGAACAAGATTAAGTTTTCTTCCAACCCAAACCATTCTGTGATTCTGTGATTCATTCGCTGATCTCTCAGCCCCCAGTAAATGCCATTGAATCACTGAATCCAGACCATCTTCTCACCTGCTTCTAACATGACAGACACAGAGGTAACTCCAGAGATCTAGCAAAACATTGCCTTCCAAAACATCCAATCCCTCCTGGAAACTAATTTCCTCTGGCCCAAATCTTTAACTTTGATCTAGCAAAAGCTAACTTGATGATTCATAATGGTAACAGTGATTTAGAAGCCTTCAAGAATCTTGATAAATTTTCTTTTTTATTAGTTTTTGATATCAAGTAGGCATTGACTGAAGCCGAGATGTTTAACAACTTCTTGGTTTCCACGTGTTCACCAGAAATTCCTTTAAAAACCCTGACACCTCAGCTTACAGACTGTGGTTGGCCGTTCTGAGAGTCCTGTGGCTATTTCTCATTCCCTGGATCTCACTGCTGTAACCACTGCATCTGTAGGAGAGATTTGTCTTGGCTAACACACTTCAGGTTTTGTTCCTGTGAGTGTGCTGGAGCTCTCTGCATTTATACACTAAGAGAGAAGAGGAAGCTGGGATCAATCAGTGACAGAAACAAGCAATATCCTCGTGTCTGGCACCAACTCCTGTTCTCCAGGGAACATGATAGCACTCTAAAAACAAAGACATCTAGGACATTCAACAGGGCTGAAATTTCTCCCTCTTAAGTCTGCAGTGTATTGTGTTTCTGTATCCACAAAATTAAACAATCAGTTGTGCTGCATCAAGTGCCTCTGTCTGGAACACTCCACCTGAGATCCCTTGCTCTTGCCTCATCCTGTCACCACGCTGGTTTAATTCTTAGCTGATGTTGGCAGCCAACAGGCAGTTCCTTTGGTGGGTGCTGCATGCTTGGCTGAGCCAAGGGAGTGCTGCAAGCTGTGCCACACAGTGTAGCCACAGGAATTGCTCTTCAGGCTGTGTTGGGCAGGGGGTCATCCAGGAATGCCTAATGGGACTTTGCAAAGTAGAGGGAGCTTCCACTCACTTCTCAGGGCAGTTCAATCCTCTCCCTTACTGCACCTGTACAGGGTGCTGCCCCATTGGGGTGGAGATCCACACTTACTTTCTAAAGTAAGACAGAGCAACTTCCTGCAACTTCCATGGGTGTTGTGAGGTGGAGCCCATGGGCAGATGCATTTGGTGACAGAGTGAGAACCGATGGTGCTCTCTGCCCAAGCCTAACTGTGCTCCTGGGCAGCATGTCAAGGATTAGGGTTATCTGATCAAGTTTCCACTCGTAAGCACCAGCAGGACTTGCGAAACTCGAGTGTTGTGAAGATTTGGGGTGGGGGGATGGTGGGAAGCAGGCTTGGTAACATTATAAACAACTCTTCACGACACACAACAGACACAGACATTTGCTGCCAAGAAGTTAAGATGTATCTGCTTAGACTAGAAGAGGTAAGATTTCAACTATTTCATAAGAAACAATGAGGCCCTTTAGTGTATATTTTTACCTAGCACCATTTTTCTACTTTTTCCCCTCACCCCTTTTAATGATTTCTTTTATGCTGGAGTGTCAAGCAGCAAAATAACCCAGTGATGAGGATCCCTGGCATATAAAATGTATTTTTAAAGCTTTTGTTTTTTTCCTGGAAATACCATTGTACAAATGTTTTTGCACTGGAAACAAAATACCAGAGACCTCAAACATACGCAATGCCGTTTATTGAAGTTTGAAACAAGTATGTCATCATAGTTTGCTTTTTAAACCTTGAAATGTTAGAACAAGCTGTGAATGTGACACATACACATTTTTTCCTGAGCAATCTGTTGAAGCTGATGTGTCTCAGGCTAATATGACAATATAATGATAATACACCTCTGCACTTAGTATTCTATTCAGTTTTAAGACCAATGACCATCTGGGTTCAGATCATAAATCCACCTTTACTTAAGAACAGTTGTGTCAAAACAGCAGTGGCACTGCACTGTTAAAACAGTTCATGTTGTCACAGTATTTTCCCTAAAGTTTTAAGCTGAGCAACAGTAATGACTGCGCTTCCCTGGGTAGAAACATTACTTTGACTAATATCCATAATATAATTTATTCACTTTTTATTAATTTCAAATGAAATTACAGCTCCCTGAAGAAAACAATGGAGGCAGAAATAGTTTGACTATGTACTAGCCCTAAGGGACACTGGAAAGGACAACAACTCCTGGAGGTATTTTCCTCCCACCTGCACCATACACCCTCTGTCAGATCCTTTCTCATTAGCCCACATACCTGGTGGCCTCCTTCTGCTGACTTCTGTGGATAAAATGTTATGCAGGTACCTCTGTGCACAGAACAATCTGACCCTGAACTCTGTCCCACCCAAATTCTACAGAATGCTTCTGGGAATGTAAGGAGTATCTGCACTGCCCACCAGTCCAGGTTGTTTGGCTGTCAGGGACCACCTGCTCTACACAACGTAGCCTGGGCCCAAGCCCTGCCCAAATCCTTCCTGAATCAGGCTGGACAGCTCTACTCCCACATGTGATTCAGTACTTCTGTGTGCAGAGCAGTAAGAACTGCCCAGATTTCTATTGCTCAAAGGGTCCCCAGAAGGAGAGAAGCACACTGTGAAACTTAAAAAGCATCATGTCTAGTGCTGGCCAGCAACACCATAGACATCTATTATTGTAAGAGTGCGTGCAAACGTGCACATGCACCATTGCAAGTCATCCCCATGTCTGTTAACCTAGCACCACATTTTTAACAGTGGATTTTATCAGCACCTAAAACTGGGATTATATTGCCATCACAGAGGTTAATAAATCTAACCTTACCATGCTGCATATTTTGAACACCCAGAGACTTCAAGTTAAGAATTAAGTCCTTAGCCAAAGGTCACAAACCTCTGAAAAATGACAATTGGACTCATAGCCATCATTAGGTTAATACATTATAGCCAGGCTAAAATTCTTCTATAAACTTTCATAAAGGTCTGTCTAGAAAAAAAGCTACTGCTACTCATAGTTCCATAACCATAGTGACACTTGGATTCATGACCATGTGTCTCACTGGATACTGCATAAAATGTGACATTTCCCCTGCACCACAATCTGAAATTGTAAGGTAAGTAGGGTACAAATTTGACATTTTCAAAAAAGCGTGAATAACCAAGGTGTCAAAATCCTACTGAATTCCAAGGGAATCTAAATGTCTGCTCTTGTCCAGCTCTTTTCAAAATGCTCATTTTTGTTCAAAGGGTCCAGTCTTGGTTCCCTCAAGTTTGTTTTGGCATTTTCTTCCCTAGCAAAAGAGATATGCTATTTGACTAGTGGTGCCTCATGCCTGAGGCCCAAGCTATGCAGACACTACTCTGGGCCTCAGATTCCTGTCCCAGGAGCCCTCAGCTCCACTATGATCAAGGATTTACACTGCCAGAAAAGTCTGCTGTGAGTGAGGCAGTAGAGTGCTCCTGTCAATATGGACTTATGTTCTACTGGGAGATACTCGATGAAATTATAGTTCTATTACTGAATATCTGTGTGATTTGTAAAGTTTCCAGTTGCTATTTAGCCTTTATGCTGATGGTGTAAAACTGGTTTCAAGAAGTAGTATGGGAAATTTCCTGCTGAAATGCTTGCATGCCACATTTGAAGCTGCAAGAAAGTTTTAAGTCTTTAAAGCCGAATTCTATCATTTAAGTTAACATGAAAATAGCAAAACTGCTTAGCTGGGTCAGCTCATTGTTCCTTTCTTCCTTTGTTATTTTCAAAGAACGGGAAGATTTCAGTTTTTAAATGCAAAAGACTCAACTTCAAATTGTCATACCTACATTGGTTTAGAAGTCTTTTGCTTTCTCACTATGTGATTCCTTTACTCTTTGTGCCGTAAAGAGTGGAAGCCATTACAGTGTCTGGTTCCTCTGTTCAGCAGCAGTAATATTCTGGAACTAAACGGAGCTGATCACTAACATAAAACAGGTGGAAGCTAGAAGTTGATAGAGAGAGAATACCACCCTTTCCAAAGGGTAGGTGTTGAGGTTAAATTTTTGTTGCAGAACAAGCTGGTACAACATCTATGCTTTGTCAGTTTCCTGACAGATTTTTATGTCCTGCTGACTTGTATCATTTGTGTCTGAATACCTGCCGCTATGGAGACTGGCCATAGCTTTGACTTGGAAGGCTTGCCTTGCCTGATTTCAAATAGCCTTGGATACTTAATTTTAAATTGAGAGGAACTACAGATGGTACTTAAGAAAGTTATTTCCTGTCTAGCAAAAGATCTGCAAAACCAAATTTTTTTTATAATGAAATTATTCTATCAGATGGAATATATAAAACTGTCTTACAGATATTGCTGGTTTCTCCTCTAAATTTGTAAAAAAGACATGTAGATATGGCACTTAGAGATGTGGTTTAGTGGTGGCCTTGGCAGCGCTGGGTTAGAAATTGGACTTGTTGATCTTAAAGGTCTTTTCCAACCTAAATGACTCTGCTAAGGTGGTAGATGAAAACAACTTTGCTTTTGTGGTAACAAGAATTGTTGCTTAGAACTTATTTGGAAACTTAACATCCCATATTTGATGGCATTTTCAGGTTAGAGCAAGACATTTGTAGCAGAAGAAAACCTTCAAGAACAGGTTATGGCTGAGGTATCCTTTAGAGGGTCAGTCAAGTATTAAGTGAAGAGTTTTTTCTCCTGAAAAAAATAATGTTTCAATTCATCCTGCCTCTCATAAGCAGATATTATAAAACTCTGCTTTTAAATTTATGAAGTGAGCAATGAATTTACAGAAACACTGCCACTTCACCTTGATTCCTAAAAAAGAAAGGCAAGTGAGCATAAAGAGAACTGGCCCATGGCACAGGTATGTCTGTTGCTCCACAGGCCACCTTCACTATGCACTCTCGAGTAAGCAGTGCTGGTGTTTCAAGTGGGTTTTGGAAAAGAGATGGAAAAACAAGATAAACATTCATTACAAAAAATCAGAAAATTCTTGCAAGCCTGTTTCTAGCATCTACGCATGCCTAAGAAGTACTAGCTGCTGGTACATTGTAAATTACATTACAAATTTTGGACTATTACAGAGAAAAAAATGAAGCAGTAAATTATGACTGATAATACTAGGCGATGTGTCTTCCCAGTTTTGATCACAGATTTCCATTTATGTTGGATGGTTCACAAAAAAAATAAGGAACGTAAAACCTGTAAACAGAAGCTCTATTCAAGGAAACAAGATAGAAACAGCTACTGCCAAGCTGCTTGGTTGTTGTTTTCTTGGTTTTGAGGTGGTTTTCTCCTAGATCTACTGTAATTTTGTTGTTTGAAGCCTCGCTGATCCCCATGTCTTGCTTTGTTACGAATTCGGGGCTGACTACACGTAAAGCAGCACTGAGTCTGTATAGATGGCAGCAAGCACTTGCCCATGCCTTTCAGCCTCTGGCAGAAGTGAACTGACAGCTGGTCTTTTGTGCAGGGCAGTCCTGTAGTGAAGAATATGAGAAGAGTTAGCTGTATTTTGCTGACACACTCTGTATTTCTGGAATTTTAAACTGTTCTACGCCAAATGGTCATGTTTATTAGGGGTCTTATTTATGGTGGCTTCCTCTTCCTTGGTATTATGGGTCAGCTTGATCTCCCTCTGAAATTTTAGGACCTTTTAATGAACAGACAACCTTCTGTTTTGAAAAACACAGCGCTCATTACTGTTTAGAGAGACTTTACTTTTGCAACAGACACAGCTGATCTGTGTTCTCCAGTTTGGCTTTTCTGCTGATAAGGACTGCCAGAGAAAGCCCGGCAACAATGATTTTCAAGTCTGGTACTTTCTGCATTCTTGTACCTGCACATAAGGCAAGCACCATGGGCTGGCAGGGTGCTGCAGAGCCATGCAGGGCAGGCAGGAGAGCACAGACAATGCACGTGCAGCTGCATGTTCAGCTTGGCTATGCTTTAATTTCTGCAGCACTAGAATAAGACAGGGACTCCTACTGTCTGCACTACGGTGCTGATGGGTCTGGTAGCTTTAATGGACTGAGGTGGGCCAGATTTAGTCAGATATTAGAAACTGGAGGTCCTCAGCTGCAAGAAGACAAGGTGTGCAAAAGAAGGAAGATGGTCTATTAGTCAAATGCAAGGCTGTTGTCCAGCAAATTCCTCAACACTGCAACTAGGGAAACTCAATGAAAACTTGTAGAAAGGTAAAAAGGCAGTTCTCACACCAGGCTGTGAACCTCTAGAAAGGCTGTCCTCAGGATATCCAGCCCGCAGAGCTGGAAGTTAGGTATGGGAGGCAGAGTGAAGGCCCCACAATCCAGGAGGAGATGGTTAGTGACCTGCTTTGCCAATGAGACACTCACAAGTCTATGGGCTCAGAGGGGACCCACCCCAGAGAAATGAGGAAACTGGTGTGAGAACTTGTCAAACCACTCTCAATCATCTACCTGCAGTCCTGGTTAACTGGAGAAGTTCCAGCTGACTGGAAATTAGCAAATGTAATGCTCATCTACAAGAGAGTCAAAAGGATCATCAAGGGAACTACAGGCCTATACAACTACCTGAAAGGAGGCTGTAGTGAGGTGGGGTCAGGCTTCTTTGCCATGCCTGCAGTGAGAGGACAAGAGGAAATGGCCTTAAGCTGAGATAGGGGAGGCTCAGATTAGCTTTAACAAACAATTTTTCACTGTTACGGTGCTCAGGCATCAGAACAGGCCCCTCAGGGAGGTGGTGGTGTCACCATCCCCGGAGGTGTTTGAGCAGCATCTGGATCTGTGTGGTATAGTTTAGTGGTTACAGTGGCAGTGCTGGGTGGGTGGTTGGACTGGATGGTCTTGAGGGTTTCTTCCAGACTTGACGATTCCATGATTCTATGAACTTGCTGCCACAGGACAGGGTGGAAGCAGACAGCATCACAGCACCAAAAAGGGTTGCAATGTATTAATGCAAATTTAAATTAAAAGGCACTATGTGGAGAACTTTTAATAGTCCTAATATACATCAGTTGGGAATGCAGAAGGACGATCATGGAAATGAATCTCAGGAAAGCACCAAACTCCTGTATTTCTACGGAGATGCTCCTATATTCCTGCTAAATAGCATCTTGTAAATGCCATTCTTGGAGACATAATGTTGGGCTTCATGGATCAGTGCTTACCCAGGATGGTATTTCTTATGTTTTATGGGTCACTTGAGCTTTTATTCACAGAAGTAACTACTACTAATATGTGTAGGCACTATTTATCTGAGTCTGTCTTTCTGAACATGAGAAGGACAGGAAATACGCAGACCAATTTACCTCTAGGACAGAATATATGCTAAAACTCTTGGAATAGCAGCAGGAGTGATGCATCACTCTCAAGAGTATGTCAGATCTGCACTGCCCTCAGGATTCAAACTATTGTTTCACTGTCAAGTTAGACCCTTAGCACTGACTTACTAATAGGGAAGATCACCCTCCAAAAGGCTTTTGAAGGCTTTTCTAGAAGGGCTCTGAGCTGTTGCTTTTCTTACCTGAGGGTACCTGCCGGATATAGCAGTAGAAAGACTACACATAAAAATCTGTATCTTTCTGCAAGCTTCCCTCTTCCCCTGACACCTCTTTTTCTGGGCTACTAACCGTCTACGCAACTGGGCCCTTGGGTCTTTGCAGGACAGAGGTACAGGACACCCTGACGCACAAGAGTACTTCTCTCCACCTCTTGATTTTGGACAGTCTCACCCTGTGTGACACTGATTTTTTTTACAGTGTCTGTCTGTAAGAATTTACTTGCTTGCAGTCCCAGTCCAGAATTTACAGCTTCCATAGAGGGATCTATCTTAAGAAATGGCATCTGTGTGGACTCACTGTGTATCCTTCCACAGTCCTCACTGCAGCCTGAATTACCCATAACAGGCCAATAAAAGCAGACCTACTAATTTAGTTGTGACATCATAAATCAGGGATGCATGCTCAGAGACTGCACTCCCCATCACGGCAACACAAGGCCAGAAGAGCTGGAAGACACAACAGTGTGGTTCTGCCAAGAGAGCAGCTGCACAGTAGCAGGCCAAGCTGACCTGTAATTTCTGAGCCCACAGTACTCAAAACAAGTTGATAGACTGAGTCAGTCCTCAGGTTCTGCAGAATCTCAGCACAAATGGAGAGCCTTTTGAAAACTGTTTCATGCAGGTGGTATTACTGTACCTGTATTTTTCCTGCACTCTTGCAGGTTGCATTTCTGATATTTTGTGGGCTCGGCTTTATCCACACACAGACTGTCATCTTCAGTTTCATTAGTTTCTGTATTCATGCATTTCACAGTTCTTTGCTGAATGCCCTCTCCACAAGAAACAGTGCACTGAAAGAAAGAAATTTTAACATACATAAAACTTCCTTTTACATGGAAATTTTGTAATATGCCAATATTTGAGCTGTGATGTGACAAGAGGCTAAAACTGCCATGTGATCCAGAAGCAATGGCATTACAGTACTTTTTGTACTGTCTGCTCCATCCAGACACCTCCATGGTGCATTGTGGCCAGATTTGGCAGGACGTAGTAGAGGGTAAATAGCATAAATACAGCACCTTGGAATGTGTAAATATAGGGGCAAGACTGTTTTCTGTAGAGGAGGATAGGGATGATTTGAAATGTCAATCCTACAATATAAGAGAGTAGTAAACAAAATTATTATAAGTTAGGACATTTTTTGCTTCCTGTGTTTTCTGACTATCTAAGTTAAATACGAATAAATGATTGCAATGTTAGGTCTATAAATGACCAAGCTAAGATTTTTAAAAAAGCTCAATAAGATTTTGTTTCTTTCCTCGCATTTAAATGGTGGTTACCCGTTCTTTATGACTACAAAAGAACTGCCAGCTGCTTGTTCTGGCTACACACAGAAGGCCATAAAACTGAAATACTTTTAAAATATCTTCCAGCACCATTCTGCAAATGTACTCAATTCTTCTGACTTCCCACAGTGTCTGAGAATTCCAATTAGTTTTAAATTCTTTTTCTCTACAGATAAATAGTGCCAGCAGATAAATGAGATAAATTACTCAGCAGATAGAGAATGCCAGCTAACAAAGCACAAGAGATGAAGACAGGAGTGGAACCTCTGTCATTTTGCTGCAAATTATGCCCTCTCTAATATGTATCTCTGTGCATGACACACAATAGTACTGGTGTGAGGTACACTTTTTATGTATTCTTGCAACAGCTTTATATTGATGCTTAAAATAAAGTAAAATTACTAATGAATACGTCGATTTAGGATTAATAAATCAGTAAAATAGTTGCTATAATGTTTGGTATTCAGTTGCTTATTTCATGCACTTCACTTCCATATTTAAGTGTTACACTAACTCTACATTACATTATAGTTATGTCCCGTCTAACGGCTTTGTGTCATAATCAACTCTTTACATTTTCTGTGTTAAATTTCCACTGTTTGCTTACTTGTGGCTTCTGCTTTTAGCTTCCTTCAATATTCCATTCTGCTCTGAGGCATATTTGTAATGTATCCAATGTTTATTAAGGAAACTGGAGGGAAAGGTTTATTAGATATACCAGTTTCTTTATAGATAAATATGTACAGCCGATACTGGAAGGTTCCCCAAAGATATGCCTGATATTTGTCAGTAAGATTTACAGGTGCTAAAAAGGAGGCTGTTGGTCAAAATTCAGACTTTCTCTTTGTGTTGGCAAGCGCAATATTCCACAAAGTTATTTTAAGGATCACCCGATACCCTCCAATAGCCTCAAACAGTGGAAGATTTCAAACGAGCAATGGAAGAATGTTAATGGTAAAACTCCATTTTTCTTAGACAAAATAAAAATCTCAGCCCCCCAGCAACATATAATGCATCAAAAAGTAGAAGCTACAAAATCTGTCATCTGAAGGAATGGACATGGGCTGGCTATTAAATGTTCAGAACTGTTTTCAAAAGTTCTTTGCTTGTAGCTTCAGCTGTGCACAAGAAACTGTACTTGCCAGAGGCACTGAGGTTCAGACACAAGTGGATAGATAAGATAACCAAAGATGGCCCACTCGTGACAAAAAATAAGACAGAAATAAACAATCCTACCGGGCTCCAAGCCTGGTGAATCCACTGTGTGCAAGGCTGCCCGTTACACGACGCAACGGCATCAGGTCTTCTTCTCCAGTCACAGTGCCCTTCCTGTGGGCAGTGGATGCGCCGCTTTCTCTGGCCACCACCACACGTCCTCGAACACTGGCGAAAGAGAGGTGGGAAAGCATGAGGAACCAGAAACAGGCCACAAAGACAGCTGGAAATGTTTATTTAGAAATGTGGGGCCACAGGTAACAAAAACCCCGGGTCACTGGCCCATGAGTTTATAAAGATGTACAGGCAAGCCTGCACATCAAGTCTTAAAGTCCAGATATGGAGAAAAGCTCTGCACTGAGACACTTATTCCATGTGCTTGGAAGGAGACAAGGAAGAAGCTGTTACTTGGGGAAAAGCTGCTCCTGGCACATACTGCTGGAAGGACTAAAGGATAGCATAGAAATGGCTACACAAAAGAGGCAACACAGAACTGCTTGTCAGCATCACTAACACCAGCAGCTCCTCTAATGAGAATGAGATTAGAAGTCACATGTTTGCAGGATCAATCTGGAATATTAACTGAAGACAGAACAAGTTAATGAGATGCAGCATCTCATTTTTATGAGGTGGTTGGTAATATTAAAATTCAATCCATACAATAATTGAACTGTTTGGCAGTAAAACTGTCATACAAAGATAGTAAGCTATGTTATTCTTTAAACATTCTTCTGTCTACATGTGGCAGTGACTCAGCCAGCTGTCTCCATGAGAACTAGAGAAATAACTTGGACAGATTCTTCTTCCCAGGACAGCGAATCTGGGGAAGATGGAGAAAGCATACTTGGGGGAAATTCTCTCTCTGCCACGTTTTAGTCCTGTCAGTCAAAGATTCTGTTCCACCTTTGTTATTTTAATATTCATCACATTGTTTTACTATTCAACAATTACTAAAAACTTCTACCTTTCTGTAACATTAATTGGTTAATGCAAATATGTTCTGCCTTTGCCCAGAACTCATTGGAGAACTGTCATCCCCCATCAATCTGTGATTTGATAAGACCCCTGAACCCTTTCCCTCTGACCACCCCCTTCCTTTCCCCTTAAAACTCTGTGCAACCACCTCCTCCTTGTCTTTCTAATAGCTCGCATGCTCACGAGAGACAATAAACCTGGGTGCTGCTATCAGGGAGTCCGTTCTCGCTTCTTTGTTCCTGCCTCGCTTTATTACCAATGACTGATCTAACCTCCACTGAGGAGTCATTACCTAGGTAAATAGACAGACAAAGAAATACTGCTCTTCTGTGGCCGTCTATCTGACCGAGGACGCTGGATAATTGTCCCGCAGAACCCCGGGCAGTTTTGCGGTCCCCAGAAAGCGTTATCCACATTCTAGAATTACTTACCACTGGTATTTTACTATTTTTTCACTAAGTCTGTAGTACAGTCTGCTTCAAATACACTCTGACATGAAACAAGGTAACAAATATACTTTGAATAATGCATTGTTCCTGTCCTACAAGGAATTGCACTCCTGGGGACTGAGCAATATATCTGACATCAGATAAATGAACCTTTTCAATCCATTTCTATCCAGTGTCCTTAGCATGAGGACAACTGTCAGGGTTGGACTAGTGTTTTTATAAAATATTTTAAGTTGCAAACAAGTGAAATCATTTGGCTATTCTTATTTTTCCAACCCCTGTTGATTCTCTGACAGGACACCCTGGGCTTCTCCAGGAGTGATTTGTTAGTGCCCTGTAAAGAAAATGTGATCACCTCCCTTAAAATCCTGAAGCGTCAGGTCCACAGGGCTGCAAACATAGTGACACTCTCCAGAGCTGCTTTCAGTGGGGTTAAATTCTAACACATAATCAGGCCACATGCTTTAGCTGACATAAATATGTGCCTGGCTGCCTCTGGGTTTGTTGGCACAGATTTATATTTCAAAGGGACCCAAAAGTCACATTTATCTTATGTCTGGTCTAAGCCTCTGGCCCCATAAAATTTCAGTCCAAAAGTGTAAAGGAAAATACTAAATTCACCATAATGAGAAAGCAACATTAAAATGGCAACAAAAAGGATTCATCTAAATGAACCACATCTACTGATTCAATAGGATAGCTAAAATAAATTTTCTTCCAGGCCATCTGCTTCTCCATTCCAAGACATGGTAATTTACAGTTCCAGCTGTAAATCACGTGCAATCCTAAGAATGATTTTTTGAAGCTTTATGAACACCTGTGTTAATTTTTGCTGTAGCCACACACAAGAGCTGCAGAGTGGTGCTCTCCAGCTGCATGTCTTCCTTGGAGCAGAATTTTACCTGACAGTACAGGATCTAACAGCTGCTGTTACCTGAAAGGAAATTGCCGATTCCCAAAGCTTCTTTTAAAGAACAGTACCTCACTCCACGGCTCCAGATGCCATTGCAAGCAAGCCTCTGTATTACAACTAGTGTTCAACTGTGGTTTATAGCCGAGTAACTGGCAATGGAAAGGCCTGAGGAGCCGCTTTTCCCGAACATCAATGCAGTGAATGTCTCGAGTCTTGAAGCCTCCACTGCAGTTCACAGAGCACTGTACATAAAACATAGAGGGGCACATCTCCACATGATGCTCCACTGAGGGGCTCTACCTTCCCCAGTCACAGAGGAGGAGGACAGGCTGAGCTTTGGGCATCCTAAACAGAGGGAATTTCCAGTTTACTGCAACACCAATCTGTCGTGAGGCTTAAACACTGTGGTTTTCCTCACAGCAGCCCAGAACATGCCATGTAAGTCCTTCCCCTTTTACACTGCTATGGCCATTCATAACATGGATACGTATTTAATTGGGAAATCTTGCCAGTTATTTCCAAAAATGCCATAATGAAAGAGTCATAATGCAATAAATACAAAAAAACTGATTCTGTATGCAGGGATGTTGTCAGTTCTTTAGTTGCTTCAGAAGGAGGGAGAGAGTAGCAGTTCCCACCCTCACCTCCTTGCACCTCCATGGCATCAGGAGATTCCATACCCCAAGCGAGGCCTGGGTTTGAGAGAATGGGAGGGAAGAGAGAAGCACCCTGAGCTTCACTCACAGCCTTTGAAATCACTGCTCAGCTTAGAGCTCTACTGAGGAGCTAAGGGAGCCCTTCCAGTCTCCCTTTTCTAGCCAGAGCTTCTTCCAAGGCCTCATGCAGCATCACCAGGGCCAGTCCCCAGGCATCAAAGTTCAGGACCTTTTCTGTTCTTGAGGAAAAATCAAATTTGCTACTCCATGGATAAGGAAAAATATATATTTTGTCTTCAAGCAGAATTAAAGCCTATTCCGAATGCACCAGTGAATGATCTCAGACCAGCTTTCACTTTTACCACTATGATGTAATAGTAAGCGACACTGTTCTCCTTTGCATAACTAAGTATCCTTTACCTGAGCAAGGAAGCTGAATACAATACTTCCCCTAGGAGATGAAGAATGGGTGGAAAGGGACTCCTTACTCTTGTCTACAGGACAGGTTTCTGTCTCTCTGGATAGAAACAGCGGACAGAGGTGACTGTGTAAGAAACTGAGTACAACAGTCTCAAAATATATGCAAATTACATCTGGCATTAAACTCAGAAGCTAAGATTTAGTCTGAAGCATCTTTCTTTTAGGTAAAGGGAAGAATTAGAGGAGAGTATAGGAGCAGAAAAATCTCTACTACACTAACAGGGAACCCAGCCATCTTGCTGTGATAAGGCGTCTTAAAAATGTTTGAAATTAGTAACAAAAAAGCAAGTAGAATTTAGCCATTTTTATATATGAAACTGTAATTAGGTTTGTAGAGTTCATTTGATGGAAAATAAGGAGGGTAACACAAATCTGATAGAAGAAGCCTCTTGCTTCAAACTTGTTTTGTAACTGGATTGGCATTTTTAAAAATTTGCTTCCTGTAATATTTTATCACTAAACCTGATTGCTAGCTATTTTTTGTGACATGACCATCATTCACTTGTTGCAAGAGCAATGACATTTATGAAGAAAAAGGGAAGGTGAAATTGCCCTACTGCAGCTGGGAGGGCAGGATGTCTATGTATCTTTTAAAATTAATTTCGAAGGCTTAAATGTAGTTATGTACAGCCTTGGCCTTTCCTGAACTTTCTAAACAAGCATGTAATTCCTGTACAAATCAATTTTATGTCAAAGAGCTCAAAAATAACACAGGTTTTGTAACTATAACATTTTATTCGCATCAATCTGCTCTCTAGTCCAATGGCAACAACACTGTCCACAGAAACGATCTGTACTGAAAAAGTGCAACAGACATCTATCTTTTTCCTTATTAAATCAACAATATTTAAAACAGAATTTTGTAGTTTATTTCTTTTAAGTCTTGAAAATGAAGACAAAATGTAATAAGCTTCAAGAAGTCACCAAAGTCCTTCCAAGTGTTCTTCACACAGCTTAAATATCAAAATTGGACTCAAGCACAATACCTTGGGTTCCACTTAGCACCCTGGACACTCTTCTGTCCCTTGACCAGGCCATGGGTACAATACTAGGACCAAACAGAACTCTTTACATAGCAGGCATTCTCCCCAGTACAATTGTCTGTTAGTTTCTGTTTGTTTGTTTGGTTGGTTTGGTTTTTTGTTTGTTTCTTTCCTTTGTTTTTAAATGCAAAACTTAAGAGATTACATGGACAGGGAACAGACCATATTATATAGAAGACAAGGATCAATAGGAACATGACAACTCCCTCGTCCAAATTCCCACTGCTTCCTAAAATTAGCATATGCCCCTGGAGGCGGAGACTAAAAAGATGCCACAAGCAACACAAAGCAACTGTGTACAGCTTTGCTCTCTCCATAGAACATGGGTGAGTCTTGCTTTGGCTCTGGACGCAAGGGCACAACCCACCACTGGAAGAAAAAAATTCACAGCAGATGTGTTTCCAGATATAACTTGGTCAGGAAATTAGTAAATTAGTGCTGAATGGTCAACTGGGGATCATGTATGCATTCACTGAGTAAATAATTGTTTTAAAAATGAAGTATTTAGAATTTCATACTCATTGAAATTTGCAAGCTTACTGTTCACACACAGCTCTGATTGAAATTACCTTGCTCCAATTTCCTGTTTTCCAGATAGCACATGGGCGGAGATAACATCTCCTTGCAGCATCAGGTTTCTTCATGTCCTGACAGTGAGATGTGTTCCTGCTGCTGCACTCCACATGTCGCCAGAAAGCTCCCATTCCACAGGTCGTAGAGCACTGCACAAGGGCAAGAGGAAAGCCCAGGGGCAAACTTAAAATTAGTACACCAGTCTGGAAACAATCCTGGAACCTAAATATAAATATCTAGAGCCATTTTAGAAGACATAAGTTATCTGAGACATCCAAAAGAAGACTTCAAACTCACCAGATTTTAGTGTCTGAGGAAAGAGAATAATGATTATTCCAGTCCATGTCCCAAGAGTGCACACTCCTCACAAAAAACCCAAACACTGTCACTGTATTCTGAAGCAGGAAGGGGTGAAAAGTGATTGGAAACACCCATTCACCCTTTCCTGCCTTAGAAAGGGTCGGACAGGGAACTATACACGTAGAGTCAAATCCAACACACACTAAGCAGCCTGCAGCTGGCATGAGAAACAGCATAAATAACCTTGGATTAAGTCAGCAAAACGATGAAGAGAGCAAATGCTATTGTGTGGTTTGAACTCCCTGTGTGGAAGTGGAAAAATTAAATATGGAAAGCTGAGTAAGTGTCCTTGGAAAAATAAGGAAACCTAAGCTGAACCTAAGGCAGGAAAAAAAAAAATCAACACTGAAGACGTGGAGATTCCTGGGACGTGCGCCCAAGGTCCTGTTAAAGGAAACTGCACACCACTGTTCAGTTTTCCCTAGTGACACACCAAGGATGGACTGCCCTGGTCTTGCTTTCTGATGGCTCGATGCCTTCCCCAGCTGTCCTAGACCAGTCTGACAACACCAAGACTTTACTAAACGGCTGCTTAGTCTTTGACCAAGACCCCATTCTGAGCACACGTGGGACGACCAAAGATGGCTCCATGGATGATGCTGGGCAGATCACACAGAGAATGCTTCATGTTCCTGTCTGAGGAAGCTGAAACAGCTGGATTCTTTCAAAGCCTGTTGTGTGCAGGCACAGGGTCAAGAGAGAAGGGCATGATACTGCAAATGGTTTCAGGATAAAGCCTTAGCTTTCTTGACTGTTGTTTGATGCTAAATAAGTTTCAGAAGACACACTGCTTTTACCTTTTGACATTTGGGAACCAAGATCTCCTCTTGGCACAGGAGATGTTGATCACAGGAGGAGAAAGTGCAGGAGGCTTTACATGACCCATAGCAAAGGTGCTATTAAAATGAGCTGATCTGGTGGTAATGGGGTATCTTTGCTACCCAGAAAGCTCTTAGAAAGTGAAAAGGGACAGCCCAGAATGGCCCAGGAAAGTAGTAGGAAAGGAAGTAAAAGTTACAGACCAGCACCAGTGGAACTGGGCACTGTTTTGCCCTACTCAAATTAGTGCTCTCTTTTGAGGGGGCAAGTGCCAGTCCTGTTATGGGACAGGTCACACCTTTCCATATCAGTGACTATCACTGTTCTTGGCACTATTTATTTACTAGTACGGACACCTCCTACAGAGCAAAGCAATGTCAGAATATTGGCAGCTACTAAAATAAAAAGAGCATAGCAAGACATTCATCAGGGTAGGTGAAGTGGTCTTGAAATGTCAGTGCCTTGGAGAGATGTCATCTAAAAACAGGCTCAAAGTTTTACTAAGGATGAGTAAACAAAAAAAGGAAAAATAAAGTCAGAAAACTGTCAATTAA